>JAOEHY010037407.1:24001-43297 GCA_025447955.1 Psilopsiagon aurifrons | reverse complement strand
TGAGGCTCAGAAAGTCCTTGGCCAGACCAAAATGTACTAAGCAGTAACTAAAACACTGGTGTTATCAGCGCTGTTCTAGGGCCACAAGTCAAAAACACAGTGCTGCACCAAATACTAAGAAGGAGAAAAACGACTCCTACTGCTGAACCCATGACACTTCTACAGCATGTTATTAGCACTTAGATGTATCTCAAACCCAATTTTTCTGATGAGAGTTGTTTTCTTGTTAATTTTTCATGATCTTAAATTTTCATGATAATAAATTCTCTCTCTACTTCAGTGTTAAGGTTGTTCATTTCAGATAGAAACTTAAATGCTGAGTACTTTTTTCCTCAATATCTAGTTATGGGGCGGGGGGGGTCAAATGTCAGTTTACTTCCAGCAGAACTTAAGAAGTGTCATAGTACTCTGGAACAAGATGGAAGCAGAAGTTAGGCACTATAAATGCTTTATGTGTTGCACTGTATCATGTTAGGAGTCTCTTATTAAGAGCGTTGAAATTAACTCTGTAGAAAAAGTTAATAAGGAAGGCTGTAAAATTCCATCTGAGTGTAGCTCTTTAATTCTTCCTTCTCCCATTATTCTTAGAAACTATTTCTTTGAGGATGTATTCTAACATATGGTGATGTTATCCCTATTTGGTTTTCATAACTACTTTCATGCAGATTTTATAAGAGACTTGAATGAGCTTTCTTCATCCCTGTGTAAGAAATCTCCCACCCTGCATAATATGGCAATTTTCCAGCCTGACTAATCACATGAAAGAGCATGAAACTCATTGTGTAAGGTTATTTGTGAAATCATCAATATTTGTGGGAATAGAAGAAGGAGACCAATCAGACTTCATTTAATTAAAAGTATCATTTTGCATCTCCAAGAACCTGCAGGCTCCCACGTATAATACTCTTTATTTCTCTACATGCTGTGAATTTCTTATTTCATAGGATGGAGTTTCAGCATGGGCTCTGCCTACCAGTTCCACAGCTGGCGAGTATTTGTGATCGTCTGTGCACTGCCTTGTGTCTCTTCTGTGGTAGCCCTCACCTTTATGCCAGAAAGCCCACGGTTCTTGCTGGAGGTATATATAAATTTATATATATAAATAGTTTTTAGATTCCAGTCAAAATTACGCCTGTGTTTACATCATGACCTCTGTATAACAGGCATTAAGATTGTTCAGTGGCAATACTGAATATGTTAATCTGTATGTATATTGTGTTTAAATGAACATTTAGGTTGGAAAACATGATGAAGCTTGGATGATACTCAAGCAAATTCATGACACAAACATGCGAGCTCGTGGTCAGCCTGAGAAAGTCTTCACAGTGAGTATTTCTTTTAAAGCTAATCACTTTAATTCATCAGTGACCTTGCTGATTGGCAAGGTCTGGAGGGCTTAAGCAATCAATATTAATACTCTGCATGACAAAGTAAATAATTTGCACTCTAAATTCCTAAATATAAGAACCAAATTCCTACTAAAATTGTTATATATACAATAGCTATATTTACAAGGCTTTTAAAGCCATAAGCCTTTGGCCAACATATTCTTGAACCTATGAATCAACGTTGTATTTTCCTTTGGTGTACCAAGACATTTCATAGACTCAATCTGTGTTTTATTTAATTAAAAGGCCAGATTCAAAGTATTGATGGGTTGTTTCTATTTGGAGGAGAAACTGGTGATTCAAATGTGGGGGATTTTTATAGCATCTTCCTTAAATACAAAGAATATACCAATAATGTTTTTCTTCTTGGATACAGTAGGGCAAAACAGCAGAAGGCTTTTCTTGCTTTGAAAATCAGTCTACCTTTACAACTTGTGCTGTGCTGTGGGAGTGTAAGTACTCCCATTCAGAGCCATGTTCAGGATGTTTTTCCTCTTCCAGAGGCTTTCTTCTTACTTTAATGCACACATAACTCAATTAAGACATCCTTTTAAAGGCTCTTCATTAGCAGGCAGTTTCAAGGCATGACCATCTGACTATATCACTTTATTTCATTGAGACTTGCAGTTTATTGCCTTGGACGTAGCTTCCATTTACTCCGTTCAAGCTCTTTTATCCACAAAGCTCTAAACCTCATATTTAGTCTGAAAGAAGGCTGGTTAGCTTGCCTATTATGTTAAATCCACATTTATTGATACATCTATGATCTACATCTAATCCCATCTAACATATAATTTTCTGATTTCATTTATGGATAAAGGGATTTGCCTAACACCGTAAGCCAAGGGTGTAATTTCATAACTGGCTTTTGCTGATCTGAGCTGCTTTCAGACAGAGTATGCCTGCCCTCGGTCACTCTTTGTTTTTCTTCTGCCAGTGTTGATATTCATTAACTGATTGCAGAGTCAGCTATAGCACAGACGCTGTCCCCCTGGCTTACGCATGAGGAATAAGGCAGAAATATACTGGGACAAAAGGTGGGAGGAAGGATCAGCCACAGTCTCACGTTAGTTTAGCATAATCATAATCATGTCCTAAAGCAGCTGTGGAGAAGAAAACAAAGCGCATGCCAGTTGTTTCCAGTTCTTGTGATTTAACAAGTCTTTCTATGGCTGTTAAAATGTGACACTGAATCATGTTGTACTCAACAGTTTATTTATAGCTATTTTTGTTAATCTGCCACCCATGAATAATGCATGAATAAAGAAAACACACCACTTTCTTGGGATTATTTGCCAGTTTCTGCCATGATAATTGGGAAAACTCAATTCCAGATACTGAGGATTTGAAAGATTAGAAATATTGGATGTCAAGGTTGCACATATATAGAAGCCTCTGGTTTTAGCTTACATTAATATGATTAGAAAATACATCATTGTCTCCTTACTGGAAATATCAGCACTTAATCTTATTAACCCAGAAAGCAAAGAACATCTGCATAAATTGTTTGGGTCATACTTTTAGTCTCTCTTTTTAAAAAAATATAAATTATTCCTATTATGACATTTTGTCTCAGTAATTTATTCACATTGCTCTCCTAAACCCTGTTTCTTCATCCAGTACTATTCTGTGATTTCTGTGTAACTATTTTCCTCCACTTCATGTCACTAGTCACATCTGATATGCTTTAATAGTATTTCTAACTCCTCAGCTGATGTAACTTTTTCTATTACTGCTGAATTTTTAATGAGCTTTTCTTTTGCATGTTTTCCTATCTTATCTTGATTTCATCTTTTCCTAGAAGATTTTTCACATGTCATATTTACTCTTATTACTCATATTGAGGATTTTATCTTCAAACCTTTAGAACACGGAAGGCAACAACTGATGAACAATTTGGTTTTGAGTTAGAAACTAGATTAAGTGTATTCTTGTTACTGACTGTGGTGATAGTGTCTTTGAAAGCTTCTGAGAATGTCTCTTGAGAGTAGTTACATTAACAGAGATGGTAGAAAATTGATAGTATTTTCTATTATGGAACTATCCAAGTTAAACATTTATATACACTCTTAACTGCCTTCCTGGGTCCTTAAAATATACATTCATTAGATCTGTTGGTTTAAATGTTTAAGTAAAAAAAAACCCTTTTTATCCTTAAACCCAAAATTCTATCCACTCTTTGTGATATATTAATCTTTTATTCTGCAAAAAGCTTTTCTTTGCTGCAAGTCTTGATTTTGTAAGATTTAAAACATTGCATATTTCTAGCCATTGCTTTTAAACAGAGGTTCCATTTTCATCAGAATAGGTATCCTCAATTTTTTCTTTCATTCTTCATATACTGACAGCTGAATTTGCATGGTCCAGATGGACCATTGTCTTGATTCAATAGGACTTTTCTTATGTCAAGGAACCATCAAGGCCAGTGGCTCTTTGTCCTCAGTCACATACAGTGGTCCTAGGATATACACATGCTTCCCCCAACCTCCAAAGCTCCAAATGAGTCAGGTGAAAAGGCTGCCCCTGAGCTTACAAATGTGGCACTGATTTATAGCGTGATGCAGAAGGCATGCCCTTTCTTACCTTGAGGTGTGACATGTGAGGATGTTTTTATATACAAGGTCTTAAATAATCTTGGAAGACTCAACTCAGTCTTCCATATAGCATGTTTCATAAAAGCAGTTTAAGAAAAGCTTAAAATCAATTGAATGATGCAGACAAGATTATTGCTATTGAGAAAGGCACGATGAAAAGGGCACAGTCTTGGTTTTGATGCAGTCATGATTTGGCAAGACAATGAGCCGCAGTATTTCAGAAATGGTGGTGGTTATAGCTAACCTCTTAGTGGGCATTTGTTTGCTCTTGTTCATGGGATCAGGCTGCTGGCACATCCTAAAAAGTGTGCATCTGGAAAAGCGGTGAGCTGAAAACTAGAGCTTTACCACCAGTACTGTTATTCTCTGATGCCCTCTAATCAACTACGATACGTCTGTGGGTAGTGGTGTCATCATTCTCTTAAGAAGAAACACAGGCTATTGCTACTTTCAGAAATGGCAGCCATACACTGAACACTTGGTGTCTTGCTCTCTCCCTCCCTAAATCTCAGGATTCTTCCCCATTTTTTTTTTTTTCATTATTTATTTCTTTTCTTTTAAAATAAACTGTGGGTGAATACATTGCCTTTTGTGATACTGATATGAATCTGGGACCAGAGCAGAAACCAAAACCAAAAATATGCAATGGTTTAAGTTTGTCAAATCCTGTGTCTGGAAAGACAATATAACACATTCTTGTTCTGCTACACACCAGAGTGCAAGTGAAAACTAGCACTGTAGGCAGCATCACATTCTGTCACTGGTAGTTCTGTATTTTTCCCCTGATGTCTGTTTATCTCATTTCACTTTAGATGAAGTAGGTGATTGCTTATAACAGCAATAACATGCATGGTTCCAGATCATTTCACCTAACTTTTTCTGTCTTCATTAAAAAAGATAGTAAATTCAACATCCAAAAGACCAAGAGAGTTCCCTGTCTAACAGTAAAGGAAATAAGAACTAAAGAATACTGTTACTCAACTATTAATTCTTGACATTTCAAATACTTCTATTTGCATTACTGTATCTTTAATCAGTAGCCTTTCAAGAATGTTGTGATAGCAAGTCAGAAACATCTTGATAGCAAAATCCAGACATGGTTAACTGAGGGTTTAAATACTGCTTTATACTTTGCGGCATGAGGGATATGGACAGAAACAGTCTAGCAGAACCTGTCAGTAACAGCTTGTTTCAGTCAGAAGAAATAGATTTCCTGCATGCTTTAAATCTAAAGTTTTTCCAGTACAGTTGCATCCATAATGAAATTTGGCATTATAGTATGCTACTATTCCTTTATTTCTAGAGCATTCCAAGTATAGACACAGGTTTAACATCTGCTCATTTTTAGTTTATGGGATTTATTAAGACCTTCCAAATCTCCTCAACAGACAGCTAACTATTCCATAAAATGCAAATATTTGCTGATCCGTTTTTATTTCTAGGTTAACAGAATCAAAACTCCAAAGCAGATAGATGAGCTTATAGAAATAGAGAGCGATACAGGAACTTGGTATAGGAGGTGTTTTGTTAGAATTCGCACAGAGCTGTATGGGGTAAGTAACAACATCTCTGTTCTGTAACCTGTTACTTTTCCTCTTTTTAATTAGCCTTCAGATATGGGATTGGTTATTGAGCTCATGCTGGTGATAGCTGCAGTGCTGCATTTTCCATGCACTGGCAGATTTAGGAACCAGTGCAAAGTTCTCATTTCCTGACCCAGGAGAGGTGGCTGTGAATCACAGAACTTGGTCACAGTTTGTGAGAAGGAAACTGAACACAAGTGATGGCTGATAGTTACATAGCCATATTCCCAAGCACCACAGTATAATACATACTGGAAATGTGTATCAATATATACCTATAGAAAGAGGTGAAAATTGAGAAAAGTCTCATTAATTAAAAAAAAAAAAAGTTAGAAATATCTTTCACAGCTGTTAAATATCTGGCATCTTGAAGGTCTCCAGAGCTATGATAAAGTGTTGTAAACCAAGGTTTCTCACAAAACTGCTTTGCTTGGAAAAATGTCATTTTCACTATTAAAAGGTACCAAACATAAAAACCACAACTAAACAAACCCAAAAGGTGTCTGCTTTTACAGTTATTTGTACAAAAATGGAGATTGAAATGTTATGATTTTGATTTGTTACCAAACTACCTTTAAAACTAAACCACCTAGTTACAGATTGGCTATCTCATATGCTTGTTATCTCGCTGGACTAGCCCCTGGGTTACAGCTCCTTGTTGAACAATGTATGCTAAAACCTCCTAAGACAAACTGCTACTTCTCTTCAAAAAGAGAAAATCATCTTGAGATGAGAAAGAGGGGAGAGAACATCATTTGCAGCTGGCTCTGCTGTAGTGTCTCTGACCTGGAGGTAGTCTCATTTTTTCCTCACATAGTTAAAGTACCAATTTCTAGCTGTGGTAGGTTCTGATAGATCAAACTCTGTGTCACTGTTGAATGATGGAGGATAGTTTATCTAAACTTAAAGCAGTGTAATACTGGGAAGTCAGAAGAAAACATTTTTGACAAGATCTCTTTTCAGTTGACATAGTGAAATGGAGTTGTCTAGATATTGGAAAGTCTGAGATGATCACAGCAGAGGTTGAATTAATAAACACTGTGCATACTGGTGTGTAAATAATTTTACATAGGCTAGCAATGTGTGCTTGCATCCCAGAAAGCCAATCACATCCTAAGCTGCATAAAAAAAGCATAGCCAGCAGATCTGCCTCTCTGCGGTCTCATGAGACGCCACCTGCAGTACTGCATCCAGCTTTGGGGCCCCTGATATGAAAAGGATGTGGACCTGTTTGAGTAAGCTCAGAGGAGGCAGCACAGATGATCCAAGGGCTGGAGTACCTCTCCTATGGGAAAACACTACAAGAGTTACAACTGTTCAGCCTGGAGATGAGGAGGCTCCAGGGAGACCTTATATCAGCCTTTCAGTACCTAAAGTTGGCTTATAAAGAAGATTGAGGGAGACTTTTTTCCAAGGCCTGTAATGGCAGGAGAAGAGGTAAGAGTGTTAGACTATAATAGGATAGATTTAGATTGGACATTAGGAATAAATGTTTTATGATGAGGGTGGTGAGGCTCTGAAACAGGCTGCCCAGTGAAGTTGTGACAGCCCCATTCCTGGCAGTGCTCAAGGCCAGTTTGTACGGGGCTTTGAGCAACCTGATCTAGTGAAAGACATCCCTGCCTGTGGCAGGAGGGTTGGAACTAGATGATCTTTAAAGGTCCCTTCCAACCCAAACTGTGCTACGATTCTACGAAAAGTCATAGAGCACGCACAACCTGGTTATATCTGGAGATTAACAGGTTTGTGTGACCAATGACATATCTCCTCTCTCAGAGGCCCTGAAGAAGCAAGCAAATCAGAATCAAAAAGGTTCTATCATTTAGCAAAATTGTTCAAAATACAATTTATAATAAATGTATTTCCTAATGATTTACAGATTTGGTTGACATTTATGAGATGTTTCAACTACCCGGTGAAGGATAATACTATCAAACTTACAGCTGTATGGTTCACCCTGTCTTTTGGGTAAGAGTGGTTGAAATCTTATGTCATTTTTGATAGACTTGATGGACAGAAGAATCATCTGCATGAAAATTTTTATCACTGTGATTATCTTTTTTATTCAGAAGGGTTTTATCCACTATCTTTCCACAAAATGTCATATCTATCAGTTAGCCAGTTCTTACTTGCAAGCTTACGTCATCAAAAATATCTGCTTCAGAAAAGAGCATCTTCTGGTGTCAGCATCTTTCAATATTTTTATTTTATGGTGGATTCTACTATGATAGACTGTCATGGTTTAAGCCCAACAGGTAACTCAGCACCACGCAGTTACTCATTCACCCCCATTTTTCTGCCTCCCCAGGTGGGTTGTGAGGAGAATAAAAAGGATGTAAAACCCATGGGTTGCGATAAGAAAAGTCTAATAACCAAAATAAATTAAAATATACTATTAGTAGAAAGAATAACAACAATAATAATAATAGGAAACAACAAAAAAGAAATTAAAACTCAGAAAACACATGTGAATCACAAATACAATTGCTCACCAGCTGCTGACTGTTATCTGAGCAGCGATTGATCCCTTCCATTATATAAACTTCCAATTTATATAATGGGCATGATGTGCTGTGGTATGGAATACCCCTTCAGCTAGTTTGGGTCAGGTGTTCTGTTTCTGCTCCCTCCCAGCTTCTTGTGCACCTCCTCACTGGCAGAGCATGAGACTGAAAAGTCCTTGATTAGAATAAGCATTATTTAGCAATAACTAAAACATTAGTGTGCTATCAGCATTTTTTCTCAGACTAAAGCCAAAACATAGCACTACACCAGCTATTAGAAAGAATAAATAACTGTTACAGCTGAAACCAGGATGTGGAACGACTGCTCCACCACATAAGAGCTGTTCATCCTCAACTTAGACAGATTTCCCAACAAGTAAGACTGGCGACTGAGCTTTTTCTGGTTTTTGCAGCTACTACGGCTTATCTGTCTGGTTTCCCGACGTCATTAAACATCTGCAGTCAGACGAGTACGCATCCCGAGTGAAACATTTCCGCAATGAGGAGGTTTCACATTTCGTCTTCAACTTCACATTGGAAAATCAGATTCACAGCAATGGAGAATACATCAATGACAGGTTTAGAGATTTCCTAATATACTGACTTAGCTGGAATAAAAAAAAAGATGTTTTAAAAGATGTCCTAATAATCTCATATTTTTCTCCATCAGTTAATGATACTTGCTTTTGTTGCTTCTTAAATGGGAATTTATTCCTGATCTTGATTTTTTTGTACCTTGTGGAGCACAGGGAGAAACAAACCTGTACATGTTCTTGAGGTTCCTGTGTGAGGATCCCCCAAGCAAACACAGCTTCCTTGTCATCCTGAAAACTAGACCAAAGAGCCTAAATGAACTGTATGTCCTTTCACATTGGGATTCAAAGATTTTTGGAGAAAACACATGCAGCATATTGTAGGGGCCTGGGAAAGGATACTTTCATCTCTGTTGCTAATTCCTTTGTTATATGAATGAAAGATTCTTCTGTGAAAACACTGAACATTGAGATGATAGCATCTTATCATGAAAAAATAAAAGCTAAATGTTACCATAAATGAATAAAAGTGCAAACAGGTCTGGAAGGGAAACAACGTGTTGGCAATGACTTTTGTGTTGTGTTGTTGGTTTTTTTTTTTCCAACTGAATCTGAACATATTAAGGCTCTATCTGGACTTCACAGATAACTAGGGAACTTAGGGAAAATTAAACACAGCTGGTTTAGGCATCTGGTTTCTCTTAAGTCATAACCATGTGACTGGTCTGCTGGAAGTTGTGATGCTAAGTAATTATTATTTCCATAGGAAAATAAATCTAGGTGAGTAAAATTACTGCCTTTTGCAATACAGGGCTTTTAAAATTATTTTTATAAGAAATTGAGTTTTGACACAATTAAAAGTCTATGCATTTCAGACAGGAAAATGCAGTTATCTCATTTTCAAGCTAGCCATAGCTTTCCAGTTTCACTCCTTTCTAGGAGGTAGGGGTTTTCCTTAAAACAAAGAACTATCTACTGTCAGTAACTGGCAGCACTCCATCAACTGGGTTCTTATCTATTTAAACTGAAAATTCTTGTAAAACACTTGATCTAACATTTATCTGCTCCAAAACACTAATTTGCTCTTTCAAATGTGCAAATTTAAGAAGCTTCTGACAGTTACATGAGATGACCAAAACATTTTCCACAGAAGTATTAGCTCATTTAATATTCTTCCTCCACATATTTTAATACTCCACTCAATCTGAATTTCCCTCATGTTCTTTCTTAAATAGAAGATCCATTGGTACTTGACTTTTTACTTTGTTATATCTCTGTTGGGTTTTAATGCAAATAATCACGACAACAATTTTAATACAGTCATTATTTCCTGTCCAAATCTACAAAGTGCATCAGAAGAATGTAGGACATGTAGTCTGTAATTTCTTTTCCAACTGACTAATTTAATTGCTAAATTTTCTTTGTTCTCCTCTGTAATTAGGCTACATTTTAAAATGGGAAGTGATATATGAAAAATGATAATGAGTTGACACTAAACACCAGCCTGATTTTAATCAGTCTGTCACAAATGAGAAATGATACAGTAAATGAAACTAATGGGCTGAAAAAACCATTCTTCTGACCAATAGACAAAGAGAATTCATTAGCTGGAAATCTTTTCCTGTGGCAAACACAATCAGCTTTTCTCTCATTTCTTGTAAAGATTCCAAGAACTTTATTGGTGAGAGAGTCTAATTCCTACAATTTTGTAGGTAACATATTTTGTGTATCCTGTTCCTGCTATTAGTCTTATAATAAGAAAATTATTTAGCTAGTCACACCATGTTTAATTAGAGCAAAGCCAGGTCTGTGTTTTGAAGACTTTGACATTTTAACAGTTCTTACAGCTGTATAACAATAAAAGCACTGCTTTTAAAACTCTTGCCAGTCTGAGTGAATTCGGCCAGCAAAACTACGAGCTTGTTCCACACCTTCATGTGAAATAGAAGACATCACAAAAATAGTGATGTATTTCTACATCTCTTATTTCTTTTTTCTTAGCATAGTAATGGTATTTTCTAGAATTATACTAAAAAAGGCTTCCGGCATTTTTTTATTCTATTAACATTGATGTAGAAAATTACTAAATTACTGCTAGTAATGTACTTCGTCATTGACTTTTTCTGGGAATGACTTGAATGACAGTCATGATCAAAATCCTAGAAGCTGAGTGAGTCAGTAGGAAGAGGGGTGTTCAGAAATAAGAAAAAGTTACTAAAAATTTGCTTATTCCTGTTTTATGTACACAGTAATTGCAGTTACATTCACACGCACAGCGGGAACAAGCACAAACTTCCAGTTAGATAGGTAGCTGTGTAACTGCCAATGTAATCATTGTATTCCTGTTTTGCATTTGAGGCTAGCACAACGCCCACTGTGTTCATCTGGAAAAGTGCAAGTTCTTTAAAATATTCTTTTATTCCAGCTTCCTGGTACTAGTGGGCAATTATTTGTTCCAAGAGACCGAGTTTCTGGAGCATGATCTCCCAATTTCTGTCTGTAATGTCAAGTAATAGTTATTTTCCAAGGCTATTCTATTAATGTCACAACACTGGTTCTGGCTGATGATTAAGGACATCTAATAACTGAAATATTATCAAAGGAATTGTTGTGGCCGGTAGCTGTGTGGAGCTATTCTTCTCATTAACGTTTTTTCTGAACAACAGTATTCTGGAATCAGGTAATCATTAATTACATCCCCAGAATGCCTTTAAGGAATTATTGTTACTGGGGTTAATATTTTTTAGACCTGTACAGCTGCATCAGCTTGACCTGTTGCTCTTTCTAACCTATGAAGGTAGACTGACAGAAATCATTTCTACTGGACAGGTTTATTATGATGAAGTTTAAATCAGTAACCTTTGAAGATTCACTTTTTAAGAACTGTGTGTTTGAAGACATTACTTCACTGAACACGTACTTCAGGAACTGTACTTTCGTGAATACCACCTTCTACAACACAGGTATTGTGAGAAAAAAAGCTGAATATCCATTCAGCTGTGTGTTCTCATCTTACATTTATGATTTCTGAATTTCTAATAAGGCATACAAAAAGCTCTCTTGTAGGGAATAGAAAGCCACAAAAAAGCAACAGGCCTCTGTAATGTTATAATAGGAAACTGAAAGGACCAGATCACACCTGCACTAGAGATACATCAGGCCTAATATTGGCTCAGAAAATAAACTTCTCTTTGATTTTAATATTTCTAAAGAGATTCACTCTGGAGGAGAGAAATTTTTATTGCTTTACTGGTACCTTTAACTTATGGGTGGTTTTTTACGTGATCTAAATAAGACTGGTGAAATATATTGTTCATTGTGCTTGCTGCGGCATGGGAATCAGAGTTCAGGATGCAAGCTGCCTAATCTATAATGATTCCCACTCTCCTAAGTATTGTAACAAAAATGGGAATGCATATTTTCATATGTTAAACAGAGGACTTTTTTTTCACTTTATTATAACATAACTGAAAGTAGAACATGGCCAACTAAGCTTGTGGAAAAGACAGGGCACTTCCTACCACTTTCAAGCAACTCCTGCAGTCATACTAGTAATAGACTGAGGTTTCAGAGCAAGCAGCAGCCAGCTTTCTCTGCATGAGAGGGAAGTATTCCTGATTCAGGGTCATAAAGCTGCCAGGAGGAATGGAAAGCAAGTGGAAGTTTGTGGAGGGATTTCTGAAATGCTATTGGAAGAATGGCCTGAACGGCTGTATGTAGGAACTCATCTACGTTTGAGCTGAAGACCATGAGAGGCCTTCTCAGAAATGAAAATTACTTTAATCTGAATTCTGTATGGATGTTTCACTATAAAGGAAATCAAATCAAACTGACCGGAGTTGGCAGTCTCATCTAAAAGGCTGTTTGATGTGGAAATAGAAGATCTGATACCAAGCAAAACAGTGATAGAAACTTGCAGATACCCAGTACCTTTAATGCAAGACCAGCTGGTGCTGAAAGACCTTAACCAAATACAGTCCAAGCAGATGTAAAATACAGTAATCTATCCTGCCTAACTCAAGGCCTTAGCTCCCTTTTTTTTCATGAGCTTTGCATATTTTTGGATTAAGATAAAAAGTATCAAAATTAACAGCAATAATTAGTCCCATTTTATGAAGCAATGAAAGCTCAGAATTGTCATTAAAGCTGTGTAAACTTGAAAGGTTTCTAATCAAATGCTGCACATGGAGTCAGCCGTTGCCTGAAATGTCTCTTTTTCTTCTTTCCACAGATCTCGAGCAGTATAAATTTATTGACAGCGAATTGATAAATTGCACATTTTTCCACATCAGGACAGGATGTCAGATTTCTTTTGATGACGACTACAGTGCCTACTGGATTTACTTTGTTAATTTCCTGGGGACTTTGGCAGTGTTACCAGGGAATATTGTGTCCGCTCTCCTGATGGATAGAATTGGACGGTTAACGATGCTAGGTAGAGGCTTTGGTTTAAAACAGGGAACACCACCAAAATCTAAAACTCTCCTGATAAAGTAACATGTTTTCTTTTTAAAGAATTTAGTCCAGAGAGATGCAGAACATTCCTTCTGCAGATACTTTGTTTTTGTGGCATCATAAGGGCCATTTCAAAAAGTCACCAATTTAGAAAGTCTAGGAAAACAGAGTTCTGTAACCAGTTCTGCTATGCCACATAATCAGTCATTGCTCTTCCACACTGATATTACAAAACCATTATTTAGGCATTTTATATGAGATTTTGGAGAGTGGTGACCATTGGCTCCTCTCTGCTCCAGCTGAAAGAAAAGCGAGATGTGCACAGGTGAGATGTGCTGAGATGCTCCTCAGCTAGTGGAGCAACCCCTTGGAAGAGTCAGAAGTCCTTTGCTGTTATCTACTTTGCAAAGTAAGGCAACTGAAAGATAACTCCCATGGATTATTGCAATGACAAATCTGTTTTCCATTTATTTAAATCTGGTTTACTTAAATAACTATGTGGTAGATCAATGTGTACATTTTCTTGGAAAATACCGCTATACAAATGTAATTCCCACTTCGAGTTTTTATTGCTACAATGCATAAATGAGTTTCATGTAATTGCAGAAAATGATAAACAAGGGATAATGAGGTTGTTTTCCCCAAATAGCTTAATTAAGGATTTCAGAGAGGGTTTCAGTAAACTTTATACTACATACTTTATGATATATCCTAGTATTTGAGGAGTCACTTTTTTTTCCTACGAGTGCCTTACAGTGCTTGTCTGCCAGACTGGTCTTTCTAGCAGAAGAGGTCTCTTTAGTTTTTAACTTGAGTATATGGGTCAGTTATTTAGCTGTGCCTTGTGTTTAGAAACATTAGACAAAACAAACAATGATAATTTTTAAAATACAACTTCGCTTCATGCTCATTTTACCTGTTTTAAACCTAGGTGGTTCCATGGTTCTCTCTGGCATCAGCTGTTTTTTCCTGTGGTTTGGGACCAGTGAATCCATGATGATAGGTATGCTGTGCCTCTACAATGGCCTCACCATCTCGGCATGGAATTCTCTAGATGTTATTACTGTGGAGTTATATCCTACTGACAGAAGGTATGTGCACATATACCTCTCCTAAGTTTAGTCATGCTATGTATCAGCAGAACTGGTAGTTAGAAATGGTTACATATGAGCTTTACAGAGGTAAGTGGCATTTTGAGTGGGCTGAATTAATAGTTTGGCTTACAAAGGGAAAAAAGATGGTTTTGAGCTACTTGGTATTTTGCATCAAACATCACCTAATGAGGAAAATACCACAAATGTAACTTCATGTGAAAAAAGAAGGTCTAACTGCTACTCTCATTTAAAACACAGCTAATGACTAGTATTTCTGAAAACAATAATGAAATATTTCTGGGTTTCTCTTAGTGCAGCTGGCTATAAAGACAGTTGTTGGTCCAAAACAGCAATATAGCTGCATTAGTCTATTGGCTGTGAAACGGTGAGGATGATAATAAAAATCACTGTCTGGAGCGGAACATCATCTTCTGGATGAGACTGTGGGCTTGAATCATGCTGAGCTGTTAATCAATCTGCTACAAATTTGTATTCAGGATCACTAGAAGTGTACATACCCAGCATTAAGAAGATACAAAAATGTCTGAGGCATTGCTCCTGACTTTTCAGAGCTCTTACCAGAAAACTCAGAGCAGTTTTCATGTCCTGCAAGCATTGCTGCTAGATGACATGGTTTGGCTTTTATTCTCAGAAACAGGTACATTTTAATGCTAGTTTTATGTCACTTAAATGCATAAAGGAAGAAAAGTTGAGTCATATGCTATTGTATGTCAAGTGTAAGAACACATTTGCTTGGAAAGACTGGGATATTTCTCCTTCTTCCCCTCCTGAAACACATTTTATGTAAAATTGCTCAGGCTTCTGCCTAGGGACAGTGTGTTCTTTCTCCTGTCATCATCCTATTCATCATGCCATTCACTAGAAGTTTCAAATATGATGAAAAATATCTCCAGTTTATAATGCATGATGCCTTCTTTTCTTTTCATTTGCATTATAAAAGTATATGCCTCTTCACACAAGATATGGATGTGCCCTGTTGAGTTTGTATTGAAAGACCATACTAGGCTACTTTGGAATCTAAAGAACTAAGCTCTAATACTAAGAGCTAGTGTTTTTATTATACCTCAGAAAGTTGCTCTCTTGGCAAGAATTATTCCACCATCCAAACTCTGTAATATAATTCTAATAAATATATAGAACTAGCTGTCTTTTTTGCAATCCTGAATGTAGCAACCACAAATATTTTCTTAAAATGAAGTGAAGAAAAAATAACTGGAAAAGCCATTGATGTTAATGGGAGCAAAAATAATCATTACTAGAAATGATAAAAAGAGTGTAACTGACATGTATTCCAGATCATCTTTATTGGTAGATAATAGTTGTTCCAAATAGTTTTTGCTCTCTTTGGGATTGCAGCAAATTCTTCCCCATTTTTACTTTCTTTAAAAGCTTATGTGTGCAATAATAGCTTTCTGGAATTCCACCCCAGAAATTTACTTGCAGCTGAGTTTTTGTCATTTTTTGCAACAACTTAGATAGAAGTTGGCCTTTTGCATTATTAGTATAAAAAGTCCGATAAACCAAGTCTACCTGTGCCAGGAAAGACACTGCGCATACATACTGTAGATGAGATTTTTTTTTAAAGTATCGGTTCTGAAAGTCACTTCCTAGGACTGTGGTTTTTTAGGCTGGGGCAAAGCTTATTCATGTTTCATAGAATTACTTGAAAATTAATACCTGCAGGGACTCAAATAACTTGCTTCCCAGGATATTTTCTCTGGTTTATTTTTTTTTTTTTTTTTATCCAGACAAACTACAGTTTATAAGCCATCACTGCCCACATCTGATGGTCCTGTCTTTCCTTCTAATAGATTTCTAATCTCTACAGCCAGGCATGATTTGCCACATTCTGCTGGAAATATCCACCTTCTGCAAGCAGGTATAGGGCTGAAGAGCCTTCCCAGGCATATATAGTACAACAGGCTGCATGATCTGCTTTTGCATATGAGGTCCTTCCTACTTAAAATGATGATCTGTTTCAGTGGCAAGCCGCATCCAGAGAGAATCTGGTCCTGAACCCAGCTTTCAGCTTCCCCTCAAAAGACAATATAGGCACAACAGCTTTGCTCATTCTGTCACTATTTTACTATTCCAATGGGCACATTTTCGTGAAATGACCACAAATTAGCAGCTAAGTGCAGCTGGAGATTGGACTGGAAGCAAAGTGTGTAAAGGAAACTAGTTCATGCTGCCATGCACAAGAGACCAAGCTGGGCAGCCCCTGCTTTTCCTCCTGCACAACTCCTCTTGGAGACTAGCCAGCTGCCAATCCACTGGGACTTTAGCAGTATTGTGCAGCATAATACAAAAGGTGTTTCATAAATTGTACTCCAGGTTATTTAGGGACCACACTGGCTTTTTGCCAGATAGGGGTGTGGTGAGCAATTTGGAAATGTGCATATATGTAATACATAGCACACATTTCAGTTTCCTCTTCATCAGCTGCTTGCAAGGCAGAGTCAAAGTTGCTTCAAAATCTTAAAAGATTTGGGTTCTGTATGCATTCACACTGATCTACCTATTCACATTTTAATTTTCTAGTTCTGGATTTGAGGTAATTAGCTTGTCCTGTCTTTTTGATGAGCACTTGCAAATTTTATGCAATTTTAACATAGCTTTTGCCTGTGTGTTCTTTATACAATCTCAATTGATTTGCACAACTGCAAAAATAAAATATGGTCAAGGCTGTATATATTTCAGATGGTTGTCAGGTAGATGATGAAGTTCTGTTAAAAAGTGAAGATACTTCACTAATGCTAGTTGTAGGTAGGCTTCTGTCTTTCAGGTGACACACGTAGTAACAAATCATCATTTGATAATACTTTAATACACAAGTTTTAAAGGATGGTCATGATAACTAGCTATTAAACAGATGATTTCCAATAAGGAAGTAAACTAACCCAGCTTCACAATGGAAAGAGCTTGTTTTAACTCATCTTTTGTCTCATCCTAACTCTTTAACCTTTTCTTCTTAATGTGCTATTCTGGATTAATCAGCACATTCTAAGAACCTTTTGGTCAGCTCTTGAAGGCCAAACCAATATATTCCATATCTCTGCTCTCAAGAAGAGTTGTTAAATGTCTTTCAAACATTTTTGGATGCTCCAAAGAGCTTTCCTACTCTTTCATAAACCTTTTGTATTTTTCAAACACTGCTTTGAAAAGAAGTGATATATGTAGCAACTGAGGTACAGAGGAAAAATATCTGGTTAAAAATTACTTTAGCACTGTCCATTAGGAAAGGAAACCTGTGGGCTGGCACATGTGGTACCAGTTATTCCTGGCACTGTGCATTTTTGATGAGGGAATGGCTGGAAATGTAACTCTCACTGCTCAGCACTTCCGCAACACAAACCTGAAGGTGCTAAGCTGAATATTCAGAAAAGGTGAAACACATAGTTTATGACCCTTTAGTTAGCTTTATGTGACTTGCTCACATCATATATGAATTTTGTGGCAGCGGTAGTGATTTTATACTTTATTCTGGTAGTACTCAACTACTTTAACCACAGGACTGCTTTCTCATCTTGCAGTGCCCAACCTAATTCACAGTACACCTTCCAAACTTCTGCAGCAGATGAAGGGAACCAAGTTTGTGTTTTACCCTGCAGCTCACTTTGTTCTGTGCATTGGCAGAGTGATGTGGAAAAGAAATACTGTGTGATGAGGTCATTATGGCTTGTGTTGTAATGTGTGCCCAAGGGGCTTGCAATAACATTGCAGTTTCCTACCTCTGCCTGTAATATAAATATGAATGAAAGAGAGTTAAAATTCTCTGAAGAAGTAACATATAGGAGGGTTTTATGACTTTAAAATGCAATCATTAGTTTTACATAAGTGATAAGTATGTTCTTGTGAACTAGCTTGGGAAGCACAAACTTTTTAAAGCCAGACTCTTGTCAAGGAGTAGATACAACCAGTAACCCAAACCTAAACAGCAAGTGGAATAGAAGTAGGTCAACTCCCGCAAAGTAAATCAAGGTCAGATTGTATCAGATAACAATTCATCAGTTTCACTACAGCTGCCAGACATATGGTTTTGAATCTTGGCCAGGGATATTTTAATTCCAGGTTTTGCTATAAAATGAAGTCATCTTGTTTTGCCTTTTTTTAGTACCTCTGAAACAAGCTCAGAAGGGCTTGGTTGTAATTAGGTCACCTATCTGTAGTTAATTACATTTTTTGTTTTCTTCTTGAGGCCTGAGAATCTGTTCCCAGAGTAACAAACCTTATTTGTAGGGTATTTAAGTGCAACTTTGATTTGTTGTGGCTGTTAGAGGAGATGTTTTCTATTCTTTTTAGTCATAACAACAGTCATACACTTACAGCAGACCTCCTGATAGCTATTTTCTACTGCCATCCTGTGGATGTGCTTCAATTGCATTTTGCTGAAATTTCATGTTAATTTGTTTAAGGCATGACATGTCAAACATATGCGATGCTTTGGTCAGTAATCTAAGGCAGGGAGACAAATTCCACAGTTTTAGTTGCACACTGAATGCTGTAATTCACCCAGCTATGATGTGCATCTTCATACATTTGTTTTTTTTTTTTTAAATGAACTTAAGATGTCTGGACATGAGAAAATTATCCATAGCATATTCAGAAAATGTTGTAATAGTTTTTGCATAGTATCAACACCCACAAAATTATATTCAGAGGTTTCTATAATTTGCTCCGGTAGGGTTTGCACTAGCTCTGGCAAGAAAGTTATCAGATTTCTGTGATACATTCAGTAGCACTGCAGGACCATGAAGTGTTTAGGTACTTTATCAGCAATGGAAAGGTGGGCTTGAAGTATTGTATGTAGGAATATAAGTACCTGTCTAAGAAGGAGCATAAGTGGCAACCACTGAAAAAGCTCTTTTAATGTAAAGGCCTGGATAATCCTTCTATTTTTAACTGTTTGGACTATTGCCATTTTTGTGCAGGGCTTGGGTGAAAGGAAGCTGAGCATTTTTGCAGCAGCTTTCCCAGCAAGAGGTAAAATACATTGGGGAAAATTCATTTTCCGTAAGATGCATCTTTCTATCAGACCTGACAGTTTTATGAGACTTACAAGACTTCTGCATTTTTCTTCTATCAATACTAAGCTATGTAACAGGTTATTTTGGTTGTGGTTTC
>JAOEHY010037407.1:0-20120 GCA_025447955.1 Psilopsiagon aurifrons | reverse complement strand
AAGGCCAGGCTGGACAGAGCCTTGGGTGGCATGGTTTAGTGTGAGGTGTCCCTGCCCATGGCAGGGGGGTTGGAACTTAATGATCTTAGGGTCCTTTCCAACCCTAACTATTCTATGATTCTAAAATGTTGTAGCAGATGAGCTTTTATTTTGCATTATAAAGATAAGCACAGAATACTTCTTGGCATATGTTCTGCTTAAGATGTTTGGGCTATACTGATTTATTCCTGCAGAAGATTTGTCTGAAAAGCTTTTCTCTCTAGCTCATTTTTTAATTTTTGTTGTTTTTCTTTTTTTCTGTTCTAGGGCAACAGGTTTTGGCTTTTTGAATGCACTATGCAAAGCAGCAGCTGTACTTGGAAACTTAATATTCGGTTCTCTTGTTGGTATCACCAAAGCAATCCCTATTCTCCTTGCTTCTACTGTTCTCGTGTGTGGAGGTCTCGTAGGACTTCGCCTTCCTGACACAAGAACCCAGGTGTTGATGTAACAGGAAAAAGCCATTTAGTATTTATTTATTTATTTGTACAAATGTCAACCCTCCTGACCAATGGTGCAAAGGCTTCAGATTCTCAATGCTTAGTAAAGTGTTCAAATGTCAGAAATAAAACCCAAAATATATTTGGAGTGGCAGAGATTTAGAAAACTCTGTATGAAAATTTGAAATTTCAATTTTGTTTGCTTGCATAAATCACTATTCAAAATCACTTAAAAATGTAAAGCTACCTCTTAGAATGCTTCTGGTGACATCTCCAGGAAGATAAAAACCGTACTGATGATTAGGCATTTGAAACGTGAGCAGTCATATTGTTAAAAAATTTGGCCACGGCATTTGGAGCTTCTGTAAGAATATGGACACACAGGTCAATTACTTAGCAGTATTGGTGCAGAGAATGTTAATGTATCAATGTGTGCAGCATTAATTAGGAAACTCTACAGATCACATCAGGACTAATAATAGGATATCTTTAAACTGTTAGCATTAAAAATTCAATACAAATGCATTTATAAAATTATCAAATTATCCTGCCTCTGATGGCAGGAACTGGCATTGCTTGATAAGCTGATGAACTATCTGCTTTTTCAAGTTTCAGAGAACAAATCTAGTGTAACACATAAGGAAGAATTTATCAGTATATTTTCTAATTATGTCTGACAACATTCATTAGGTGGTTGAACCATTGCCAAAGAAATTAGGGTCTCAGATAAGGTCATAGTGTAGTAAGATAGATTTTTTTTTTTTTTTTGTAATTAATTTGTTTCTTGTTCATTTATAGGAACTTGGCTTTGGGTAGTAATATCTATCACTGCATTCTGTGTCAGTCATTGTCTTGGTCATATTGAAAGAGTCACTAAAAGTCCACATAAGAAGATCATTCATTACATTTAAAGTTCACTGTTTATTTACTGATTCTCGAAGTTGCATTTTTCTGTTACTAACAAATGCCTGTGCTACACATTGTAGCACCAGAAGGTTACCCAAAGAAGTGTTTTTCTGCTATTAACAAATGAGAAAGGTGGCTGAATTAAAAAAGCATACATATGGAAAACTAGTATTTTTTTTAATGTTGAAAATTTAAATATGATATAGTAAAAACAAAGTTCAGAAATTGTGTTTATTTTGGAATATAAATGATGAAGACTTAGGAGATGCAGTATTTTATATTTAAATCTGACTTAAACACGTTTTTGAAATTTCTAAACAATGGTTTAAAAAGGAGGAAGGATTATTTTTCACCAAGTTCCAGTTTAAGAAAAAAATGCTGGCCTTAGTTTTGCATCTGTGGCTTCTGTCCACTAGTCATAGTCTTAGTATTATTTCAAGGCTGTTTTCTCCAATGAGATTATATTTGAGCTCTCTTTCTCTGTTACATTCATTAGTAGCGTGTGTCCACCTTCTTGTACTTACTGCACAACATGTTTTGAAATCTGAAGCCTCTGCACATGTTTGGAGTAAACATCAACAGCAATGGTAAAATACTACATTGTCCTGCTGTGCACTGTTCTTCTGAAGTAGTGTATTCTGCCCATCTCTGTATGTTATTCTGAAAAACATCCAGATCCAACACTTCATGCTGCCTGACCAATAGGATGAAAATGTACCACAGAAAAGTAAGGTTTGACTTTTGAGGGCTATGGTTCAAGATTAACACACTAAAATCTCATTACATGCACAATTATGCTGATCTGAAAGCTGGTTCTTATCATAAAACCTGGGTACATCATCAGTGTGTGATTAAGTCTGGATGAAGTAGAATATAGCAACAATAGGAATCAGTAAAGGTGAAGAAGATTCTCAACTACACAGACCTTGCATGGTCCAGTATTAAAGTGAATGTTCTAAGGCAGAAAAAGGTAAAAAAAGAATAGTGTTCAGTAAAGGCAGAAAAAAAAAAAAAATTGAAAGAGGAACAAAGAAAAAATCCACAAACCTTCCATCATATAAAACAAAACTTAAACTAGAATTTCCCTAACAGGAGAGCCAGTTGGCTCGACAGATTTGAACCAGCAAGTAAGCCAGCATCAAAGCTGTTTGAACAATCAATTGTTTGGGCTTGAGTGCAGTGAAGATTTGTCTCATGTAAAGACAAAAGAAGTGAATGCAATTTCAAGCTATAAATACTCAGATAGGTACATACTTAATCTATGAAGATCTAGACACAAAAGTTACTTATGTTATAAGCAAAAGTGATTTGGCTGGTCTGTAGTGAATCTGTCTTTTTTTTTGCAGTTTCCAAAGCAATATCAGGTAATAAAAATTGAACAATAGGAACTGCACTTCCTTTCTTTGTCTATTCACTTATATCTCACATTAAGAATCATTTAGTGTCTTGGTTAGATACCTGATATACCACAGAGAACTGACGTTGATAGCATTTGTGTATGAAAGCTATGAAACATATATAATAAGAACTGTTTATTTTTCTGTTTTGGTCACTTAACTGACTGACCACTAATTGGAAACTCTTTTCAGTCTAAACGGAAGTAGAATAGAATATCTAGTGCTCTTCTCCTTTTAAGCTGAAAGATTTCTCTCAATGACAGCAATGACAAAAAATAAAATGGCATTTGATGACAGAGATGACTGAAAGTATTTAGAATGATATTAAACATGATGGTCAACTACTTTACAATTCAAACCCAAAAACTACAGAAGAAACCCTATGTTTTCATTTTTGTCAGAGAATATTTATTTAATTTTACTCCTTACAGATTGTCTGATAGCAGAGCTTGATTTAGCAGACTCATACTCTTGAAAGCAACTTACTGTGTTTGAACTTTTTAACCAGATTGGTTATATTCATGTTAGCACCCTCTTGGTTGGAAACATGTACTACTAGATTTGGTATGATTGCACTGATTACTGAGTACAGACTCCTATAAACGGAACCAGGTCTAGGTGTTAATGGTTTCTGGAGTCCTGAAGGGGATTTTTAATGAATAATGTATTGGGAAGCCTTCTTTATCTATGCTTGATTTTATCCAGTGCCTTTCCAGAGGTATGTACTTCAAAATTTTGACACGGGTAAAAAAGTGTTAGCCGTCCTTCCTAATGACTCCAGTAGTCTACTCTGTTCATAATCTTAGAAAAGTGGGTCGAAGTAAGACTGCTAACTCAGACTCTGTTCTCTTTGTCTTCCTGCTATTCCACTAATTCCATCCCAAATTGCTTTTCTTACCAGAGGGTGAATCTTAAAGATAACCAAAACTCACTGATCATGCTCCCACTTTCTTCTGACCTCGTAGTAACATTCAGTAAGAAGGTTTGCTACCTACTTTTTAAATGAAGATGGAAAGTGACATCAGAAGTCCTGCAGATGATTTTATCCTTTTGAAGCAGCCAGAATCTACATTTCCTTACATCTCAAGAAGGCCGAACAAATACAAGGAGAGGCCTCCTGTCAGAATAGCCCTTGCTGAGCTTTTTCTGCTCTAGGGGGCAGCTGTGAGATAATTTTGTCTGTGCACGTAGTGTAGCCCCATGTGAAAGATATATATTCTCTTTCAGCTTTTTCTTCCACTATGGATCCTTTGTGTGCAACTGCTTATGAGGCAGAACTGCTGATTTCAATTTTTAGAAGTGCAATATAGTCCTCAGCCCCTCATATGGACTGCCTCTGTGTGCTGGGATTTAGCTCTCTTCCCCATTTTGAGTTTTAAAATTATTTTGATTAGTCAGAGAAAGATGTTTACATCCAGTTGCACCTCTTTACCTAAACAAGATGATATCATGTTAATACAACCCACAAACCATGTTTCCCGTTTAATAACCTGGAAATGCAGTTGTTAAAAATGCAGCCATGTTAAAAAATGAATCCTTGCACTCAGGGGGTCAAACACACAAGAAGTGAAAACAGAAATCCTTCACTTCCTCTGGAGTCTTGAAAGAAAACACATGTTCAGTAATCATATTCCAGAATAAAACATGTCTGAGAGACTGTTTTTCCTCTTCATTTCCTGCCTTCGTGTTCATTAAACTTCTGTAAAATATCAGGTACTTGACCAAATTAGTACTTTCCAATGCTGCTAGCTCACAAAAAATAGCATGAAAAGACAGACTTTTGCATGCAGTTTGGAGGCAAGACAAGGATCAAGAAGTGCTGTGGAATTAGAGGAGACATATTAGCCCAAAAATCTGGAACTTTAGTTCGGAACCTGAATTAAATAGAATGCATAATGCTAATTGCAGGTACCCCTTACCTTCACTCACCTTTATCCAGCCTGCAACCAGTCTATATGCTGAAAAAAGCCTGATTTCCATTCTTCTAATGTTGATAACATTTTCTAATTTCAAAAAAATGATGTAAAATATTTTTTGATCCATTATTGTTACCCGCATTCTTTATTTTTGTTGCAGTGGTGAATACCTTATTTAATGCAAAGGAAAGATCCTCCAATATTTAGTCCAGGATGGGTAAGATTTTTGTGTAGAACTTCATCCACATTCAGGATCTCTCTTCGATGCAGGGACTTAGGATGTCAGAAACAGGAAAAAGACAAAATGGGCCTGATTTATTTTTCTTATTTGATAGCAGGTTGAAGTATCTCCAAAGATGCTCACCTGTAATATGTAGAAATGCTTGCTAGCCCTTTGAGTGCATACTGTCCAACTAAAAATGAATAAAGCAATAATTTTTCTCCTCCCATGACATACACACAGCTACATTAACTAGGACCAAAATTCTTAGGAAAAAAAACATGGGGAAAAATACAGGTGTGATTGCTTTCTGGGGTAGACGATCTTCCCTACTTGACACAGGTCTACACTGTATTGCTTGCTTCTGGCCAGCACACAGCCCAATAACCAAAGACTGGAGATTACTTAACAGGAAAGGTGTTTGGATGAGGATAACCTGACACGAAAGTATTGTCCTTTCAATCCAGGGTATTCATGAATATATATTTTAATGCCATGTAATCAAGAAGATTTGTACAGATCCTGCCCCTACTGTGGGCTTCAACACTTCTGAGCTGTAGCTAGGCACATCAGTCTGCAAGTTAGAAATCACATCAGTCTGCAAGTTAGAAAGAAATTGCTGGCAGGCTGGCTTTCATCACTCTCTCCACATCTAACCACCCAAACACATTTCGCTTGATCCTAGGGATTGGCATTTTTGCTCAGCCTCCTACTTTCTACTTTTGGACATCTTCTACCTGCCACTCAGTTTTCACCAGTAATCCTAACCAAGCAAGTTGAAGCTACTTGCCGCTAATGGACAGCACTCATAACTCATTGCAAGCACAGTACTCTGCAAAAAGTGCAATGTTTTATGTGTGCTCCAGTTTCATCTGTTGTCTAATGCTAGAGTTGTCACACAGCATTTCTCTCTGATAAGATAGTACTGCACGTTTTCTAACCTATAAGACATGTCTTTTATCCTCTTAATGTCTGCCTTGTAAATATATGCCTGTCCTCCACTGCCTATGTGATGAAAGTGATTTGTGAATCTCGTATAGTCCTGTCTTACCCACTTAAAAGGTGATACTTCAAAAGAAAAGGGCCAGGAAAAAACAGTGAAAGGGAGTAAAATCAAATGCAAACCAAGAAAAGTAAGTTTTCAAGGCCTAGGCTTCAATTGCTTTCATTTGTCAGCTGTTTACCTTAAATCCTAGGCTTCAGCTATTTAATGCTTTATATTCTAAAGAAGTATTACACAGTTAGAAGTGAACACATACACAGACACAAGTCTGGCTGAGTATACATGCATATATACATATACAGTTCCCTGTAACACAGGTGGATGTAAGACTTACAAATCACATTCTCATCTCATTCTCCATGACACTGTTATTTTTGCATTATGCATTATAGTTAGAAATTAAGTAACATCCTGCTCCATTGCTTGTGCAAAGCCCTTTATTTATTCATGTGCAAAATTTTAGGGATACCAAAATTCATCTCAGCTGGTTATTAGCTTTCATCATTGGAAGGGAACTCCTGAAATGCTCTGAAAATGAATTCTGACTTATTTGTAGCCTTCTCTGTCCCCACCCCACTATGCCAAACAGCAAAATAGTGTATGGTCAAAGGTACTGGTCATGTTCCAGTGACTAGCAGACACAGCACTCAGATTCACAAAATCCTAAAAGCGATGAAATTTGCCTTACATGACTAGAAGTCCTTCAAAATGTTCCATGGGGATCTCAACTTGTAAAGTTCTGTGTAAAGTTATAAGAAAATGTCTGTGTCTTGCTATATTGTATGTTTTTCATTGTTTCTGCATACATAGCTGCTGTTGTTCTAGTAATGTGGCCAAATAATTGTTTACTGCTGTTCTTGTCAGCAATTTTTGACCAGCCTCAAACAGAGCCATTGCCAGGGTGTCTTTCAATTAATGATTAACACCTCCCACAAAGATCTTCTACAGTAATTGCACCTACAATTCAAGTAAATCTATAGTGAAAATAGCAGCACATGCACACAGAGCAGTGAGGGTTGAGAGAGCTCTTTCAAAAGCTCCGGCATCTGCTACATTTCTCCTCCCCTGTTTGCCGAACATGTGCTCCTTGTAGTGTGCTTTGTTTGCTGAAGAGCACACATGTTACAGAACTAAGAAAGCAGCAGAAGAAAGAGTGTATTCCTTCCATGGGACTCGCCAATATATATTTGCTATGGCATAGCCAACTCTGTAAGAAGATTGAAACAAACAAACAATCAAACAAGCAAAACCAAGCAGCTTGCTATTGGTTGGGATTTTTATAATTTTCTTTTTTCTCCATGTGTTCTAGGAGTTGATAAACTAATGCCAGTCTATACCAGACCTTTTGGGGGAGACTATGGAAGGGTAGCAATGCTTACGTGATGGTGCTTTTGGAAAGGTAAGGGGTCTTTCCAAAACGAATAGATAGTCACAGAGAAACTGTGATCACGAATAGAAAGTTTTAAGTAGAAATTGCTGTTCAGATTCAAAGTAGTAGTAGATAATACTAGCTTCTATGCAGTAATTTGTAAACATAGATTAAAATAGATAGTTTAGAAGGAAAAAGAGAATATTATTTTTCGGAGAGTGACTTACAAAACACGATTGCCCACTATCTCTTTTGGACAAGCCATAGAGCTCTTTCCTGTTTCTTCCTGCCACAGATCCCTTCCGATATGGGGACTGATTTCATTTGGGCCCCACTAGTGAAATTAATGTTTTTACTGACACTTGCAACAAAAATGAGAGCAGGCACAAAATTAGCCTGTAGGAAAACTAGCTTAATTATAAAGAGTTTTTAAAAACTCACCAAGCTGTTCATGACTGAATTGTCTTCTTAGTGGTTTAGGATCCTACAAAGCGTCAAAATTAAGCTTGTATTTTATGTGTACACTGATCCCTGTTTAAATCAGTGAAGCAATTTGCATGACTGCGATTTTAGCTTTCTCTTTCAAAAATATTAAATACATGATTCTGTATACTGTCATGCTGGGATTGCTGTTGCAAGAGAAATGTGGGGGTTTAGACCTTCTTTTTAGCATGAATAACTTTAGTCTGGCTTTTTCAGATGAATGTAATGTTTCCCAAACAGTGAAAGAATTTATAATAGCATCCCATGCTGAAAGACTAATGAATCAACTGACAGCTTATTATTCCATAGGACATTGTATAAAAAATCCTAACAAAAACTTCACCCAAAATTGCTGCATTACTTTCATCAGCATAAGATTGTAACAACTAAATTGTATCTCATACTTGGGTTCAAATATATGTGGCAATGTACTAGACCTAATTAGATTTTTTTTATTTTAAATGGGCAGTTTCCTCTGCAAGAATGAAAGATGTGCAGAAGTCAGACATCAAGGATAAGGCAAAGTAGGGCTTTTTGCCTTCACTGTAATTTATTATCATTGTCAGATTGCTGACTTTCTTAAAAACTCAATAGCATTTTCTAATGCTGAGCCACAGAAGGAAAATATTTATTCTTTCCTAGTTTTTCATGAGCTATATTCTCCTCCTGGTTTATCCTACGAAACTCCCACACAAATTTCCAACTGCTCTGAGCCAACTAGGTGTACATTTTTTCAAACTGTCTTTTGTGTACGGAAGCACAGGTGTGTTAGTGTGCATATGCTGTCAAGAAATTCATAGCCATTTCTGACAGTCTCCTTTTCTTAAGGCGAGGAAACATGTACATATTGTGTATATGGTAATGAGCTACTTTGGGGTTGAATTCCCATTTATACATGTTTACTTCTAGATCTGCTAATCTGCAACAAGATCTTGGCAATGGTCCTGACTTCTCTGTTTCTTTCTTTCTTTGTTTTCTTTATGGCTCTGTGTGATCTCCTGCAAAGCAGGCTACAGTCATCACTATTGTATATATGTGTTTGCATGTGTGTGCCTTGATAAATTCTCTCTTTGGAGTTCTGAATTTTTCATTTCAAGTACAGCTGGTACAATTGTGAACTCATCTTTCCAGTATTCCCCTCTGTGTTGGATTGAAACTTCAAAAATGTTTGACCAAGTGTTTTGATTAAGTCCCCTGAGGAAAGCTTCTTGTATACTTGTGAAAGGGCATGCTCTGTGTAAGATGACTGTGTACAGTATAAATCTATAAAACGTGGAAGTGTTTATAAATTTATCTGCCAAATATTTATCATCAATGTAACAAATGCAAAGCTATTTAGTGTACATCAGATTAATAAAGGGGATATTTTGCTTCACTATATTCAAATAAAGATTTGTTCTTTGCAATGAATACATATCAGGTGTGATGATAGCCAGAACATCATCCTTTACAAACATAAAATGCTACAAAAACAGTTGTTTTATGATAATTAGTTGTTTTACAAAGGCTCTCTATGTATCTCATCTTTAATGCCTGCAATGGAAGTTGAACATGTGTTAAAAGAAAACATGGAAAAAGTTAATACAGTTAAAGAAATTTAAATGGCTGTAAAAAAAGAGTAAAACTTGCTGTGGTTGCAAGAGACAAAGTTCTCTAATTAACTGCCTTGGCTTCATGCTTCTACTGTACATAACTGCACAAAATAGACATCTGGCCTTTCACTACATAACTCCAATACAAGGGTATATTATCACCCAAAGAGTCTAATCTAACTATGTGAAAAGCATACTGCTGCAAAGTATGATGACCCATGCACCTCAAAGACCAATGGGAATTTATTTAAAAAACTATGGTTCCATAAGAACTTGGTATTCACCAAAAAAAAAAACCAAAAAAACCACCAAAGAAAAACCGAGCAGCACTGCAACAATGTAAGCTCTTCATTACGTTTGTATGCTAAAGGCTTCCGAACAGCTTCAACAGATCAAACATGGTAGCTTTAATATAACAAAAACTGCTGAGTTATTTATATTCTGCCACCTCCATGTCTGGATCAGAAATTCATTTCCAAATATAGGTTATTCCAGACAGATGAAGAACCAAACAAAACACATTTGCCTATTCAGTTGTGTCACTAACAGGGAAAAGTTAAACAGCACTTGAATGGAAATATTTTTCAGCTCATGCAATGGCATATACGGCATGTACAATTTTGTGACTGTCTTTTGGCAAATTGAGTTTTTTGTATTACAGTACAGAAAAACTTTCTCTGTTTATTAAGTACAAGCAACAGAAGTACTAATCCATATTTTAAGTCCACTTAGATGTACACCCTTGTCCACCTGTATTTGAAGGGAATTAGTAGTATAACTCAGCACTCTCATCCTCTAGTGGACATGAAGATTTATTTGCTTGTATCTCCTAGTCTCATTCTGGGAAAAATTATAACATAGAATCATCAAATAGGTTGGAAGGGACCTTAAAGATCATCTAATTCCACCTCCCTGCCACAGACCTGGACACCTTCCACTAGACCAGGTTGCTCAGAGTCCCATCCAACCTGGCCTCGAACAATACTAGAGATGGGAGAGCCACAGCTGCTCCAATGCCTCACCACCCTCACAGTGAATAATTGTTTCTTAATGACTAATATAAGCCTATCCTCTTTCAGTTTAAAACCATTCCCCCTTGTAGTGTCACTACATGTAAGAAGTCCATCTCCAGCTTTCTTGTAGGCCCTTTAGGTACTGGAGGACTGCTAACAGAAAATAAAAAAGAAGCTGGAAAAGAAAAGAGGTTGAAGATCAGCTCTTCCCTTCAGTAGCAGGGAATCTTGTGTTGGACAACATCATCCTGCAAAATAGGCACTACGGCTCAAGGATTGCATTTCTCGGAAGAATTTTGAAAGCATGGATGGATATATGCCTGGCTGGCATAGTTATGCTAGCAAAAAGGTGATGCTTAATTCAGAGCACTGTGGGGTGTTCCTTATAGACTTTCCTAAAAATACTGAGCTGAACCAAAAATCATACCATTCTGTATCTTTTCTGGTTTGTATATAAGCCTTTACATAACTTTCACAATTTACAGGTGAATCCACTCTTTCTACAGATGCAATTCATATCATGTTACTTCTGTCTCTCAGAATGGACCTAATTGGTCTGATTGGGATTTCAGTAACAATTTTGTATTACTATAGCAGACCAAAGTTGCATTTGCAAAATAGCTTGTGAAAACACCAAAACCACCCAAGACTTCCTGGGAGAGGAAGATAGAGCTTGAAGAAAGGGCCTGACCACATCACCTGCTAAATTATACACACCTGCTAAATTATACAAACACAAAGGTCTGTCAGCAGTGATCTGCTGATCACTACTGACTGCACTAGGGTACAACGCTCTCTTCAAAATGTTGTGTGATATTTGCCCAGAAAGCCAAATGCTGTCACTACCTTTAGACCTAGAAGCGGAAGCTGCTGCAGCTGCTGTCGTCAGTGGTAATGCCTGAACAAGCTACATCTGGAAATGCCTACACTAATCAATCCAGGCAATACTTCCAGCTTTCAACATGAGAAGACAAAACATTGTCAGCCTTATCAATCCTTGAGTGACTACTACTACCCGTCCGAAAAGCCAGACTGTGGCAATTCTAGTCACAGAATGCAAAATCGTCAAAGTATTCCCCAAACACATTGTCCAATGCTTAAAAAAAAAAAATAGTCACTTAAGAATCATTTGCTACATGACTGAACTGCCAAATGCATGCTATAACTGCTTAAAATGTTGGTTGGATAGCCAGATAGTTTGGTTGAATTCTGCTCCTATACAGCCTGGGCTGGAGATCAGATCTCAATTCTCGCAAAGGCAAATGGCATTTTTATGTAAAAAGCTTCATAATAATCCACAGAGTTTTATTATTACAGAACAACAGCGGTTTTGTAGGTGGTTACAATAACTTTGAATTGTGCATTTTACAACAGGTTTTATCATAACGCATTTAATTGTGTTGCGAGCTCATACAGACTGCAAACCACTTATTCCCAGGACACTGAAGAGGCTCCTGACTTTGAATAAAAATGTATTTCGCTTTGCAATCAGACCATATTTTACAGAGACTAGGAATGAGAAATTAGATAAAATTAAGAGCAATCCACCTTCTCAAGAATCCTGAAAGTGAAGCCGTTAGTAGACTCTCATATCTGCTACATCATTAACTTTGAGTGGCTGTCTTTAAACAAACTTCCCCAAAGACTCTCTTGCAGACTTCAGATTCAGCTTACAAACAGCACTGCAGCAGAGGTGGCACAGCTAGTCTATCTGAAAGGTAATCATCCTGGTATGTAGGATTATTTCTCCATTAGGATCTTTTTTCCTAGGTTTATTTCCTAGCCAGCATTTCTGGGCCCTTTGTGAACTGCTATCTATGAATATGTTCCCCTCTTCTTCCCATTCAGTCAATAAAGAATTACAGATATGATTGTTTTATAACTGACCAGTAAAAATGTATGGAAAATGAGCTCAGGCTCCTGGAGAACAATTACTCAGCATCCCAATTCTCAGTATGCAGGAGTTTGACTTTTTCCTTTCAATCCTTAACTAAAATCAGAGCTTTTTAAATTTTAATAAAACGGTGAATCTGTACAGGGGAAAATAAAAAAAAAAAGTTCACTAGCAGTTAGTATAGAGGTTGATAAGAGTAGGACCAAGGAACAGCAAGATACTGCTATACTCTTGAGATACAGCAATATCAGTATTACACTGCTAGTTTGAACTCTAACTGGTCTTTGGTAGGGTTGTCATACCGTGTTTTGTGTGCTAAAATACATATTAAAAATCTTAATAGTTAAAAGCTAGAAAACAGAGGCATACAGACCCCAACTGCCAGCGAATATCCTCTGGACTTAGCGTGGCAAAACTATTGAACAATATAAAAAATTATTGACTGATCATAAAGCAAAAGAAAAAAGTGGATAAGAGTGCACATCTGTTAAAGAAGTAATCTGTAATTAAACCTGTTACTTTGCATTGTTATTGTTACATGAATGTTGAAAACAAGGACAAATACACATTCATGACAACACAGGACACTTCCTATGTGAAAACATTAACTTTGGCCGCATCAGGGGCACATATTTTACAGCCAGTAACCTGTTTATAGAAAATATTGCAATTGCCTATCTGACCTCCAGGTGGAGTATGAAAAATAACTATCGGAAAGGATCAGGAAAGACTTTGATCCTTCACTGGTGGGTAAATCTGCTGCCTAGGTACCAGTCTCTTTGTACAATGGATGAGCAAAGTGTCCTGAGCTGGTCACTGGCTCCCACATTTTGATGAGTGAAGTCTAGAGCAGAGGGGAGCTCTGGGCCTCTCCACAAGCAGTGTTGCCACAAACCAGTGAGCCAGTTTCAGGATTTCAGAGCTCACCAACGACAAAGGCTTCTGGTTAATTTTACCTGGAATTTCACATACAGATTTTGCCGCTACAGACACAACTGATTCGGAATCTAGTTATCTGAGGAATACCCTTTTTCCCTTAGAAAAACAAAAAAGCCACTTCCAGGAGTGTAATTCAAACTGAAATAATTTTCATTTAAATAAGAGAAGGCTGCTGATACTGTGTTCCCTGTGTGAAGGGTCCTGGATACTTGAATTAGCTTCCTCACTGAGCTTCCTAGAGCCTGAATTTGTCAGTCTTTTAGACACAATCTTCATTTTTTTGCACTAATGTGAATAATGAGGAGCTTTTCAAAATGCTGGAGCTGTGCCAGTGAAAAAGTGCTGGAAATAAGGAGACCAGAATTAGTCTGGTGGAAAACCATGGGAGTTCAGCCTGTGCTTTATCTGTGGGGCAACTGTTGGCAGGCAAGAAATAATTGTAGGGTTGCCGTAGCTGTCACTCGGTATGTTGTAAATGCAAAGCTCCTAGCGCTCTGCCTCGAGAGTAATAAGTAAATAATACATTAATGAGTGAATAATGTATAGACTTTTAGTGGAGTGGAAACATTGCTAAGCACATGCAATCACAAAGAAGCACACAGATGCTGTATTACAAAATCAAAAAATCCCACCTCAAAACCCCCAGAAATCTCCCCCCAAAAGAAACATTGCCACAAGCAGACCTCATAGCTTGTGGATAACATGTGAGGAAACAATCAAGTCTTTGCTTTTGCTATATCCAACCCAATAAGGAATGCTTTTTTTGCTGAATCTGTGAGCTGGAGCCGAGCACAGATGTTCCCGGCTTTCAAACAGTTCTGAATTCATTTTTATGGTCATTCATTTTGTCTAGACAAGGAGGGTCACTCCGCTACGAAGTACTCTGTTAAATGAATAAATATTTATTCCAATAGACAGATGGAAAAAACTCTTTTCTGGCAGACTCCTTGCAGAAAGAACCTCTGTGCTGCTAAACTCTTGCCTCTTTTGCAGGAACTAGGGCATTTGTCCAAGATGTTTTCAACAAATACTTCTTTTTTTTAAACCTGTTCAAGCAGAGAAACTGGTTTCTTAGGTACCTTGGCAGGCAGGATTTAACCAAGTCTTGCCAGGATGGGAAAAGTGGAGGGAGCCCTCACCTGATAGGAAAGGATAAACAAAAGTATACCTTAGAAATGCACCTTAGGTAAGGCTAGGATGTATAATGTGAAGAATTTAGAAATAAACACAGCAAGCTACCATATGACCCCATATTCAAGCTCTACCACTGCTTCTCACTTTCAGAACAGGACATATCAATCCCCTCTCTTTTATACTGAAGCAGTTCCTTGGGAGCGGATTTAGCTTCTGAAAGAAATCACAGCTTTTGGGTGGGGAAGAGGAGCATTAAGTCAGCTCAGTACCATAGTTGAGAGAATGGTGTGATCCTGCAGAAAGCCCTGCGAGCACAACAGCATCAGTGTGAGTGGTGCTTCTCTGGTTTGTGAAGTGCAATTTGGGACTCAGAAAGAGTCACTGCATGGTCACAGTATTGCTGTTTCCATGGGCATAGTGTCTGAAATCAAAATTGTTGGATTCATGGCACCAACTTGGAAATCATGAGGGTTTACTGACAAAATTATGGAGGATATATACCTTTTGATATTTCAGAACTCTATTTGCTGGTTTTCTGTCAAAACACAAGGTCTGGAAAGGCTCATTTTCTCAGAACAAATGAAATGTAGGTGCTTAAGCATCTTCTTGCTTTGGTAGGTGCAGCTTTAAGGCAAACAACATGAGATCTGCAAGTGGTAGAAGAGAGACTTCTGGCACTGAAGTTATTTCTCTAATCATGTTCTTTTTTGGATGTCAGTACTATACAAAATCACTCTTTCGTGAACCTTTTAATGCATATCTTCTTGTTCTTTCTGTAAATTTTTGGCTCAAAGTTACTCTCATGCTTGTTTTCCTTCTAAGCCTCAAACTATTTTGCTTTTAAAACATGGGTTTTCAATTTCAAGATAAATAACAACATAGTTGTTTTTTTTGGTTTGTTTTTCTTTTTTTTTATTTAGACTGATGCCCAACAGTGCTCAGTACAGCGTATTTTCAGCTACTTTGGCTCTGTCTAGCCCCTGCTATAAAATCTGCAGAATGTCTTCCTCTAGACACTGAGTTTTAGTACTTAGTGTTGCCTCTGACTGTACACCAGGACAGTTCAGAATTTAAAATCACTTCCTCAACAGGAAGGAACCGTTGCTGCTAAGAGAGAAGCGTTATTTCAGCACTCTTGTTCCTGATCTCCGTTTTACCCGCCAATTCAGCTTACCACAGTTTTGAATTTGTGAAATGTCACATTTCTTTCATGAATGTGACTAACATAGCTCTAGTCTAGCTTGAGCTCCATACATGTTTTAAATCGGGCTTTCTGCTGTGACCACAGGCTCTCACACAGTGGAAGTGGAGTGCCTAGAGGGAAATTAAGGAAGGGGAAAGCTGAGTTGCAACATTGTCTCTTCCCTCTATGTGCACAGGGGCAGGGATCAAAGGCAAGTGATGTCCCTCACTTTTCCCTAGCAGGGGAGTTAAAGCTCCCTCCTTCCCTAACACTAGCCGTGTTCTTTCAAGGATCCCTGTGGCCAGTTATGTGATGACTTATTTGTTTACTTACCTCACAACAATAAATAATGCACAACATAAATACCATACTGAGGAGGCGGCTGTAACCCAGCCTGGTTCCCAGTGCTGATTCCCACCACTGATCCTCTCCCCTGCGGAGGCAGCATCTTGCAAGACCCACGCAGACCATACAGGCGTCTTGCACTGGGGGCCACTTCCCTATTTTGTGTTTCCTAATGTTGCCTGAGTATCTCATGGCCTTCGGGTTGGATTCTGAAACACAGCAGTTGTGGCCTTTTCACTGCAGTTTGTGTAAAATTATTATTTATCTGGGTTCCCCCAGTGTTCCCACTGAAATCCTCATCAGGGTATGGGAGCACTAGCTTTGCCACCACAGCCCCTGTGAGCCACTGTCCTTTCAGTCACCTCTACTGTCCAGCAGGACTGAGTGATCCCTCCCAACATGCCTCCTGCTCAGGGGAAGACCTGCTGGCTGCACAGGGAGTTAATGACAGCCAGGCACTTCTGGTTATGACACACGGCTGTTGGGTGTGCGCAAGTGCCAGTGTGGCAAGTACAGCTTGAGCTTGCCAGCCTTTAATTAGCTGCTCAAAGGAAACAATCAAAAAAGGTCCTTGTGGCAACTGGGACCAGTCCATTGCTAATCTCCTTCCGTATTGTACAGCACAGAGTCAGGCTGACCCACTCGAGGAGCAGCTTCCCACTCCTGTTTACTGAGAGAAAGTCTCCAGCCCAGGATTTCACTCCTGCAAAAACAAAAAGGATACTGTCTTTCTGCAAAATACATGAGAGAAATAAAAAACAAATGAACAAACAAAAACAAACCACAAAAATACAAATCCCAAAACCAAAACCACCCCTTTTGAATTAGCAAATGCAATTTTCCTTTCTGTTGGACAAATGTAGCCAGCCAAGGCATACAATTTACCAATAAAATAAAAGTACTGTCACAGAAAAAGTGACATTGAAGCCTCTGTTTTTAACAAAAAGCCTAGTGTCTCTAATTACCTGCATGTACTTGCGTCACTGCTACATAAGCCACCCAAGAATTCCAAATATCAATATCCTCCACAGCATAAAATCCCTTTGTACACAACAGGACTGTCAGGAAACATGAAGTAACAGAGTGCTCTACAGTTTTTTTGATCCAAGTGCAGGCAACGAGGTGTAGGAAGGGTACATTTTAATCTCTTCCTTCTATCAGTTTTCTGTCTGCTTGTTTCCCTGCTTGATCTGAAGCAGTCCATAGCTGCTTCTGAAAATACAGAGAGTGTATATAACACAACCCATTCACCCCAAGCTTGCTTCCATGCTCTCTCCCTATTGGGGCATGTTGCATCACACACAGGCAGGTACGAAGGCTGGGACTGGACTGTTAGCAACAATGCTAATATGGGAAACACATTATCCACAGCAAATGTCCTTGATAATATAGCAAGGACATTGATCTTAAGCTCCATTAAAGGGCACAGCGTGTGAACAGGAAATGTTCACATACAAACATTTACTCTAGATAGCTGGCTACCCTGATTTCTGAAGTGAATGCTTCTTAGCAAGTATGAAAGTGGGGTTCTTAAGTACTTAAAAAGTGAATATGGTCCATAGCTTTAGGTCTGGTGTAGGCTGACCAGAAATCTGTGGGTGATTCTACATCATATACTGCAATCAAGTTCCTGTAAGACAATGAGATAATGCATGGTGTGCTGCCTTTCTTGCAGGAAAATGTTCTGGCCAGCCCAAGTGGGCACTGGGTGCAGCTGAGGTGGCACTTCAGAAGGGGAAGAAGGAGGAAGGAGAGGAAGGAGGTACAGAGGGGCTGCTCTCATCCCTAACATGCAGCACTGGGCAGCTCACTGGGGCAGAATGCAACCCCTGGTTCCTGCCAGAAACATCTAAACCTTCATGCCATGAACAGCTGATGGAGTTTGCCTTTCAAGTCGGAAAACCAGGGATTAACAAATCCAATGCAAAAGGTCATAACCAGACCTGCATGGCTGCTGCTTGTTACTCCAATATTCTTTTACCTGTCTCATCTCCCACTGGGAGTATTTGTTTCCTGTCATGCCTGTTGTTCTGCAAGCATTATGAAGGTTACTGCAGCCAAAAAACTGCTCTCACTTCTCAGTACCCTGGCCTTTCATTTCTCCCCTCAGGCTGCCTCCTTCTCTGTGCTAGGTCTTGCATTCAAGAGGCAGCAGGGTGAAAGTGGTGCAGGAGCTGCTGGCCTAGGAGATAGCCTTACCAAAAGAAAAATATTTTTAAAAATTAATTTTTCATCTGGGTCAGTTTGCTGAGTCCCATGGAGCCAGTAAAATGCTGGTGACAGCCTAGGGCGAGGGGAGCCATAGGGTGGAGGAGGCAGAGAACATGCTGCACGTACAGAGGCTGAAAGACAAGGGTGAACATTTTCTCAGGCACAGAGTCAATGTTCACACATGTGACACCACAACTGCACACACCCTTGTCTTTGCAACCACAGCAAGTGAGGGAGCACAAAACCACACCAGAGACTGGCACTGTATTGCAGACACCCCCTGGGGCTTTGCCAGATGGTTTTTACAAGGGGAGAGACCTCTCGGCCATCATGTCACATCACATCTACACATCCTGCAGATGAGGCTGAGCACTTTTCAGTAGAGGAGTGTAATTTAAAATGTGGTGTAATGTAAAACACGATGACATCTGTAAAAAAAAAAAAAAAAAAAAGAAAAGAAGAAGCTTTTCAGAGGAATAAAGTCACTTGATTTTAGTGCGAATAAATATTTTAATGAAGTGCTTGATTTTGACTAAAGCATAAAAGAAATTGAAAGAGAAAATGTACTTCAGTATTTTCCTGACTGAGGCTAAGTAATAACAGCATAAAAGACATTAAAATTGGTCATTTAAAGCAAATGTAGTATTTTCAATCAACTCAAATGCTTTTTAAACTGTGGAAGCCAATTTCTTCATTTTCATGTTGAGTTTTGTCACTCATTTTTTAATATAAGAGGAGAAGGAAGTAAATGGGTGATTCTTTAAAATTGTTAAAAAGAAAGCATTCAGAAAGCCAAGTGCAGACTGCAACTTTACCAATGCCTGCATCACACACCTTTAAGTAAGTCATTGCCCCTGAGCTCTACTGATGGAGGAAAAGAGAGCAGGAAAAATCAAAATGACTGGAAGGAAAAGAATGGCATTTACTGTTGCATGTCATTTTTCCTCTGTACCCTGTTGGTCTTTTACTGTTGAATAATCTATGGTTTAATTACTATCAGGATTGTCTGTCACCCCTCATCATATTTTCAATCTGTAACCTGCACCCAGCACATCCAGAGACAAGGAATGAGCAAAATCAAGGTCTTGCAAACAACCTACAGGCATCCTTAAATCTGTGGAAAACTACAGAGGACTCTAAGTCCAGAACTGCTTTATTTTGAAACAGAGATGACTGAAATCTTCCTGACAATTTGCAAACACTCATCAGAGTCACCTGGCTATGCACTAAACCACAAGCATGTTCAGGTGGGTTGTGTCCCGCTGGTACTGTGAAGCTAGTCATGGCTGTGTACAGACACAGGCACCATTTCACTCTCTGTTCTTCAGCAAACTTCACATCAGGGGTTTAGAGACTGTCCGGAAGGTACAGTCCTGTTGTATAATACACTTCCATTTTAGAAACTGCTGCCCTGCCCACCTCCAGGTGCTTTTCACATGTCACCTGGAGCCTGACAAAGCACAAACTTTTTCATCTATGAATTTGTTGCTCTGCTGTCTACAAGGAAACCCTCTTTGACGATCAGAGGGACACTTCATGGAAGCTGTGAAGGCAGGCATGTGCTCTGCTCTCTGTAATACCCCTCAGAAAGGGGCACCAACATGGGACATGGCTGAGCAGCTGCTCCCCACTCCAAAGCTGCCCTGCAGATTGAGGTGGTGGCTTCCTGGTGCAGCAAAAATGCTGCTTGTAGACTGTGAGAGTTTTCAATAGGGCGGAATTGCAGGAGGAACTCCTGCGCTTGGTTTTTCACCTTTCTTCATAGCCCACTATGCCACAACATCAGAGCAGAGATACCTTGGCCTTTCATATGAGGAAAGGACTGTTTTATTTTGTTTAATTGCTGCTTTTTTTGTTTCTTGGGGGGGGGGAAGGTTTGGATTTTGATTCGTTTTTCACAGAGATGGAATTGCTATTTGTTTGGTTTTGATTTTTCTAGGGTATTTTTTTCTTTTTCGTCTTTATTTTTGTTTTGTTTTTCTTTAAGGCAGTTTTGCTTTTAGGTTTGGTTTTTGTTTTTTTTTTTTTATTTTTAC
>JAOEHY010037406.1:9551-25511 GCA_025447955.1 Psilopsiagon aurifrons | reverse complement strand
CCCGCCGGTCGAGGGCGTGGTCGGAGGCTTAGCGTCGCGAGAGCGGGGGCGCGCGCGCTCCGGGGGGGCGGGGCGGGCGGGTGCGGGTCTGGGTCGCTGCGCTGTGGCGGAGGCTCGGGAGCGGGGCCGGGGGTTCGCTCCGTGCCTCCGTTGCTGTTGGCGGTGGAATGGCGGCGGTTGCCGGGTGCTGAGGAACCGGTCAGGTACGGGTGCCCGCTCCTCACACACTTAACCAGCCGTGCTCCGGTGCCGTGCTGGGGGTCGAGGGCCCCGCCGCTGCCATGCCCGCGCAGGGCGGGGGGCAGCGATGAGGGCGGGGCTCGCTCCCACAGGTGACCCGCTCCGAGGTGTGCTGGGGGGAGCCGGGCAGAGCGTCCCCCGCCGCCCGTACCCGCGGCGCTGCTGGCGCCAGCCCAGTGGGCTCGCTGTGGCCCGGGGCAGCGCACCTCCTCTGCCAGGGCCCGGCCGGCTCTCCGCGCCCGCGGGTGAGGCACACACGCACCTGAGGGGAGGGAGGAAGGTAGGGCCCTGAGGGGGGCGGGGGCCGGCCCAGACGCCTTTGTACGGCAGCGCAGGACGGGGGCACAAAGGGGTAACGCAGCGCTTCGGTCCCTCCTCGTAGCATCCCTCCCTCCTTCCTTCCGTCCTTCCCGGGGAGCCCCTCGGTAGGCGCCGCGGACTGCGACGGAGGCCTGCCGGGGAGCGGCTGGGTAGGGACCGATGATCCCCTTGGCTGGGGCTATCTGCGGTTCCGGCTGTGCGTGTGTGGTTGTGGTTGGTGCTGGGAGGCTGAGTAAGTTCGCCTTAACCTCCTGCCTTGGTTGGCTTGCGGTTAATGCACGCGGGTTAAGTAAGTTCACCCCCTTCTCAGCATTTCGCGTTAGAAGTGTCTCCTTCTCCTCCCTCCATCACTCCTCCCAACTCGTTTCCTTTCTCAAGGGATGAGGAATAACAAACATTGCTCATTTGCTTTCCTGGCTTCTTCGAGGGGCTTTCTTTATTACGACTGAAGTACCGGCCTCTGGTTTTCCCCCAGTATCTAACTGGGGGGATGGGGGGAGAAGGGGAGGAGAGAAGGCAATGGGCTGTAGATCCAGTATTATACCTTCCTTATTGAAGCCCTGATACGTTACCAGAGTGAGATAGGGAGAGGAAAAAAGAAAGTTATAGTCTATCTGGAAAAGCATGCTGACGCTGAACATAGCGGTAACAAAATAAGCTTAATTTATCCGTGCTACCCTTAGGAGGAGTTTTACATTGCTTTGTTTTTGCAAGATTATTTCAGAATTATAAAGTTGACCATTGCTATTAGAGATTGCTAATATTTAATTAATTTTTGAAAAAATAAGTGCTTTTAAGTATCTATGCTCGCATTTGTCTTGGGGTATTTCTTGGTCTGCAGGCAAGGTGATTTATTTGAGGCATTGTAATTATGCCATCTTGGGTGGTGCCCTGGAATTTCATATTCTTCAGGGGTTCGTTAAAATCTGTTGGCAGTTGAAGGGTATAGTGGTGGACAGTCTTAGTGTGGAAAAATAATAAACCAGATCAGATTATTCCCTTTTTCTGTTAATCATTTGTTAAGATACAATATAAAAAGTAACCCCAAACAACAACAACAACAAACGCCATCACTAAAAATCCTCCTAAAACAAGCCTATAAAGTACCTCCTAAACATGGTATTCTCTGGTGAAGTTTTCTCTAAGGGGAAATAAGATCATTTGAGAAAATGCTACTGCTTGGAAAATAATACCCTCCCAACTTAATTGTTTTAATTGTGTTACGTACAACAGCTGCAGCGGAATAAAAGTACAGAGACTTAAATTGCACACACCACAAAATCTAAACTATGGATATTTCTGGTACATCCAGTGATACCTTCTTGCCAGAGTATCTGTCGTCAGAGTATCAGAGATGCTTAGTGATGATCTAGACAGAGAAAATGAAGCATTCTGTTGAAATTGGTAAAGCTTAGTATTCATGTCATGCGTCTGTGTGACAACAATACAATGTAAAGCAATTAGAACCAAGCAAAAAAGAGCAGACCTTTCATAACTGTCACTGATGCTGACCAACAGTGATGTATTACACGCACACCCTTGCCCCTTCCCCCCAGCTTTTCTTCATGTGGATGCATCTGTGGACAAGACAACTTGTCACTTTATAAATGGACTTTTTCAAGACTACCAGCCCAATTAGTGAAAATGATAAATAATTAGAAGTGAGAAATAGAGAAGGATCCGTTGGACTGTTCTTCCTGCTTCTCAGTGTAGGCATGTTTAGTTTGGTTTCCACTGCAGTTGTTTTGCTAAAGTTATAAATGAGTACCTACTGTTGCTTTTAAGGTATTTTTGAATCTTATACTTGGAATCAATATTTCAAAACTCAAGTGTTTGATTAAACTTGGGTTTTGCCACTCATCACAATTTGGCTGCTTCAGAGCATAAAAGAAAAAGAAAATGTACTTTTTCTGTAAAAGAAAGATTTCTTGTTTTTTCTTTAAGAGTACTACAGCAAAAATACTTTTTTGAAACGTAATCGTAGATTCATAGATACAGTGTTGTCATTCTGTTGCATCTTTGGAAATTTAATAAGACCATATTACATTTAGTTCAAATTTATTGCCTAAACAGTTCAAGTTCCTCGTGTCCTTGTATGCCTTTAACATAGATGTGTGTAACTACACATACACCCCTGTAGCTATTTAGGGGATATACTTAGCACGTTTACACTTTACAGAAAAAGGATCAGTTTTATCCCTTTCTGCCAGATAATGATTGTCAGTACACACTGGTTTAATAAATTTAGGCATAGAATAAATTTATACAGAGATGGAATCCATGGCAAAATTCCTGTTGGATTCCATTAAGGTGATTATTTAATTTTGCTCCATACATATATTCAGACAAGATTGGAAAGGCCAACTAAATGCTTACTACATAGTATGATAAAGAGAGATTTTCTCAGCAAATCACTGGAAAAATGGATTTGTAGAATTGTAGAACGGTTTGGGTTGGAAGAGACCTGTAAAAGTCATCTACTTCAACCCCCCTGCAGTGAGCAGGGGCACCATCCACTGGATCAGGTTGCTTAGAGCCTGTCCAGCCTGACCTTGAATGTCTCCAGGGATGGGGCTTCTACCACCTTTCTGGGCAAACAGAGGAGGAGAATCGCCTCTGTCAACCTCCTAGCGATGCTTTTTGATAGATCTCAGGATAAAGTTGGCTTTCTGGGTTGCAAGTGCACATTGTCAAATCATCTCCAGCTTTTTATAGGATAGTACCAGCCAAGTCCTTCTGTACAGGGCTGCTCTTCATCCCCCAGCCTGTGTTGATATTGGTGGTTGCCCCGACCCAGGTGCAGGACCTTGCACTTGGCCTTGTTTAACCTCATGAATTTTGCATGAGCCCTCTTCTCCAGCTTGTCCAAGTCCCTCTGATGGCATCCCATTTCTCAGGTGTATCAACTGCACCCCTCAGCTTGGTGTTGTCTGCAAACTTGCTGAGGGTGCGCTCAATCCCACTGTATATGCATTGATAAGGTGCTAAAGAGTACTAGACCCAATATAGATCCTTGAAGGGTGCTAATTGTCACCGATCTCCATCTAACCATTGAGCCCTTGAGCATAACCCTCTGCGTTGACCATCCAACCAGTTCCTTATCCACCAAATAGCTCATCCATTAAATCTGTATCTCTCCAATTCCGGGAGAAGGGTATCATGGGGGTTTGTGTCAAAGGCTTTACAGGAGTCCAGATAGATGACTAGCTTTTTGTTTGTTCACTGATCTAGTCTGTCATAAAAGGCCACTGGTTGGTCAGGCAAGACTTGCCCTTGGTGAAGCTGTGCTTCTTGCTCAAGTCACCTCCCTCTCCTCTGTGTGCCTAAGCATGGCTCCTAGGAGGATCTGTTCCATGATATTCCCAGGCACAGAGGTAACACTGGCAGTTTGCTAGTTCACAGAGTCCTGCTTTCTACTGTTTTTAAAAGGGTGTGATATTGCCCTCTTTCCAGTAACAAGGGAATTTGCCTGACTGCCATGACTTTTCAGACATCATAGAGTGTGGCTTGGCAATTACATCAGCCAGTTCCTTCAGGACTCTGGGATGAATCTAGTCAGGTCCCACCTATCTTGGTACCACCAAGTTTGAGTAAAGGCAACTAGGTCAGCTTTCTGGCAGCACAGAGGCTACCAGCTCCTCCTGTTTGTTGCCCATGCTGTGTGAGTTTAAGGGTGATCCAACTTGCTAGAAAGGTGGAGATGGTTAAACTTAGTGTGGGTATTTATCAGTTACTCTCATGATCAATTTTTTTATTCTTTTTTTTTTTTAGGTGTCTACTGATAGTTATTTAATAGCAGGAGAGTCCTGTTCCTCTTACAGCTGATACTTCTGCCATTTATTCCTCCTTTTTTGAGTTTGGAGTAGGAAGAAATTAAATTTAATAGTCAAACACAATATGCAGAAGTGAAAATAATTTTAAATGGTAGGTTTTATTTGCACAAGAAATGAGCTATTTCCAGGCTGTTTTGTTTGATAATGCTTTCACTTCTTTGCAGTTAGTTTCAGAGTTTGGGTATTGGACCATTGTTCTTTTGAAAATGGATAATGAATATATATATTAAAAAGAATACTTTCAGGGTGTCTTGTTGGGCAAGTGGAACCCTTCAGACGTCTCTGAAATCGATGATGGAGAGCTGAGATGCTAAAGGTGATGGGGCAAACCTGTGTATAATTCAACTACCAAACGATAGGATGCAGACAAGACAAAATGGTTATGGTTTAATGCTGATAAGCTAGTACAGTTTCTATACAGCAGTTTTCAGAGTCTTTGTACTGTGATGTACAAGTCTGCTGGTTTCATGAAGCAGGTGACACTTCAGGAGGCTCTGTGATGATGCTTGGGTCTCCAGAGTTTACTAGCTGATGCCACAGGAGCAAACCTACTGCCTGAAGGCAGTGTAGCTGTAGGCTACTGTACCTGAATAAATGCCGTGGAACCCAATGTGGTTATAAAGTCATCTTCATGATTTTGCTATTCTGGGCTTTGTTAAAATTGCTGCAAGGAGTGATCAGTCCAGAAATGTAGAGCTCAAATAATTGACCTGATCGTGTGGGAGAACCAGGTTTTCCCACAGATAGGTTGTCTTAGGACAAGGATGTGTCTTAAGAGTATTTCCCTGATATGATTAGATTAACAGGGTGGATTAGCTGTTTAAGGTACAGTGGTAGGGACAAGTGAGGTGGTGGGGTTTTTTTTTATTGCTTGATGCCGTTTAATGGATTTTTTAAAACTTTTTTTAGATACAGGAGTCTTAACAGAAGCATCAGTGTGGTTTTTATAATCTTCCATCCAGAGTTTTGCTATGACTTGAGTTTTTTACTTATATGTATTATGTTTATATCAAATATATATAATCTGTTTAATATGTATCAAGCTGCTTCATGTCATTGTCATAGTTTTTTAAGCTTCAGACACCAGTTAAGAGAGATGCTGTGCTCCAGAGAGAAAATGCTGCAGTTTATTTATACAAGTATAACTTTTTTTCTAAGATTCTAGCAAGTTCATCGTTACGAAGGAAAGCAGAAATCAGAGTGGAATGTGAATAGCTGCACTTAATGATCTCTGGCTATTGCATTCTTGAGATTTTCCCTTTATACGTGCCAGGTGAGTGAGTGGGGGAAGATTAAGTATACAATTACTTGATGCCACTACTCATCTTCGTATTTAAATTATATCTACTCAAGAACAAGCCCATATAACAATTTCTTGCCCATATAAGGGTTAAGCATGGGCTTGAGATGGGCTCAAGCAAACCAGGCCAGTCTGTTGTGGGAAGGAGACCTATACTCTTGATGTCTTGGTGCTTATTTGTTATTCTGCAGTCATTTTTACACAGGTTTGCTTCGTACCTGGTTTATTTTGGACAGTGTAGGAGTTCTTTTTCCTGGCTAAATTGTGTGACCATGGGAAAAGTTGAAGTAATAACACTTATATAGTACTTAAAAACCCCACACATGCTTTCTGTCATTATTAATTTATTGCCTGAGGGGTTGTAAAGATTAATAAACCTAACTAGATTATTTTGTTTCTTTTCATTGCTTTTGGTTAAAAAGGGAAACTTGTAAAACTTCTTTTTATTTCATAGCTTTTTTTTTTTTCTTGTTGGAATTAAGCTTCAGGTCAAGAAGGGTAGCTGTGTCAAGCAGAAACTTCCGACCTACTTTGGTGAAGTTAAAGAGTGCTGCTAAATACGTCTTTGGTCACCTGTGTTTTGCCAGGAAAGGCAGGTCTGTTCTGAGCAGCGCCAGAGTGCAAGATTGTTGGTACTTGTTAGCCTGAAGAGGAGTCACATGGGTTTTTCAGTAGTAGAGTTGATAGGAATAAATAGATGAGTTAGTGGTATGGATAAGTAGTATGTTTTCCCCTCAAGACTTGAAGGATAGTTCCGGTGCATTGTACATTACAGGAATTGGCTGATAAATGTCACTGGAGTATCAGAATTAGTGTAACAATATTTAATGTCTGTCCCGTGTCCCTGTTTACCCGCCCTATCCCTCCTTGCCCCATGCAGCCTTAAATGTGGCTAAAAAAATAAGTTGGAACTAACTGTAAGGTGTGTATTTTACATTTCATGCATCATTTTAAAAATTATTAAGGCAGCACTTCTTTAAGGGCAGCAATCAGCATGGATGGTGTGCTGCTTAATCTTTCTCAGTTTTAAAATGCTTTCATTGGTGTTTGTTCTGGATACTTGCATTTGCAAAATGTATACAAAGTAAGTGGGGGAACATAAAATCAAGTATAAATGTTTTTCACAGGTGTTTTTGAGCTGACTTTCATCGAATGCGAAGATTGGTAAAATCATGGATCTCTATGCCAGGGCTCAGGGCAACCGGGTGAAACCAAGAATATCTGTGAAAAAGGTAATTATCTGTATGCAATAAAAAAAAAATTTTAGAGCTTTTTGATCTTCATTGCAGCAGTCTAGTAATGAACCAAGTGAGCTGGTAGATTTGGTTGGGTTTTGGGGGTATTCTTTTGATTTGTATGTTTTAATTTTGGCTGTCTTAACAAGGAGGCAAAAGAGCTGCCTTTGCTTTCTGCTTTGACATTTTTAGCATAGTTGAACTGGGAGACAGAATAATTTAAGGAAGGGTGCATGCTTTTGGCTTTGTCTTTAGTTGTAAGGTGATATGATAAAATGATGTATTTGCCTTGTTTATTGGAGTATAGCTTTTTATTTTGATTTTTCAAGTTATATGTAATAAAATGGAAATATATAGTGTTAATTAAAAACTTCTGTAAAGTCTATGTTAGGGCTTATTGTAATATCTTTATCTTCAGATCTTGGTTTTTTGACCAGCTTATTCTTGTGTTTACATGAACTTCTAGGCAGTACTTTGGTGAAAATATGTCCAGCATTTATGAAAGCTGTTAGTATTGGTCGTTTTATTTTTAAACAGTATTTATGAGGTATTCTTTTAAAATTTGTCACTTTAGCTTGGAGAACATAAATAGTCCTCAGATTTTCTTGCAACTTCTGTAAGCGCTTACTCAAATAAAAGTTGCAGTTTACCCTGAAAGAACAAATTTATTCAATCATATTTCTTGAAGTAGTTGAATACAGATGAGTATTTTTCCAAGTCTTTCCAGATTACTAATGAATTCTTTATTTGCAACTGTGTGCAATGCTTAAGAGAAGAAACTGAGCAAAGAAGTATCTTATCACATGAAAATTGCAATCTTTTATTCCGTAAGTAGATTTTTGTTGGTTTAAGGAGACTGTATCTGTGATATATATCCTGTAGAAACTGCTTGAATGCAAAGGTAAGCATTATGAGACTGCCTGGCAGGTAAAGGGTTGTTTCAGGTCTTGATATGGAATAACTGCCTTACATGAAGCAGTTTGTAATAGTGGGTCATATTCTTTCACTGTAGGACGGATGCTGTAAAAACCTATTTTGCCGGTTTATGAGAAATTGCAGCTCAAAGGAGTTCTGTAGCCACAATAATTTTGCATTCTTAATCTGAATATAAAGTGGATTTTAGAGGACTTTTCAGTCTGCCCTTTATTTGTTTTTCCTCTTCAATTTAAGAAACAAACAACCCCCCCAAAGTTTTTAGATCTTTGGGTTGCAAAACATCTTTGTAATAATGACAGTGGCCAGTGAGTCCTTACTGATTCTAATGGTTGCCTGAAATATTAGCTCTGTGAACTGCTCTGTTAATTGCCAGTGAGCATTCCGGACTGTGTGGCTCTAGGAACATGAATTTGACCCTTCTTGGTTGTATTGCAGAATTCTACATTTTCATCTAGCCAGACTCCAGTGTTTTGGTCTGTGGCTGCCTTCTCTTGATGTTTCCCTGAGGGGCGGCTGTTTAGATTATAGTGTGGAACTTTGATTCTTTCTCACAGACCAGCCAGTAGGGTGGTCCGAATCACACTGTATAATCTTCTGTTAAATCACAGCTTGCAATCTCATTCATGTCCTCTTTGCGGTACTTAACAGGGTTGTTGCAATAGTAGCTCTTAAAAATGAGTACATGGCTGTGTATGCATATTTAAAGCCTAAGCTTCCATTTTTACAAAATGACCTCAAGGTATTTAGCCGATTTAAGTCTTATAGCTCATGAAATCAGGAATAGCTGCTTTGTTACGCTAGAGCACTGGATTTGATTTCTCTGCAGATCCTGACACCTTACAGGTTTGTGGATTGTTTGAAATGTTAGCAGTTGTTTAAAACAATTCTTTAGTATAGAATTTCTTCCAGTATACTGTGAAGGATCCATAATTATGTTGTGATTTGTTGCCCACAGAGGAGACAATGCAAAACTTTGACTAGCTCATTTGAACTAGGAGTTTTCATTGTTCAAGTCTGTCTCATTCAAATGCACGTAAGTTTGAAATCTCTGCTCGGATTGAAATAGGATTTCTTGCAATACATGTTACTTTAGAATTTTGTGAGGAAGAAATACACAGGCCTAGGAAGTGGAGCTTTATATACTGCTTGCTTAGTTGTTGTTTTGTTGAGTTTTTTTTTCCCCATATGTTAATTTATATTGGAAGAGGTTGTACTGTTTATACAAACAAATGGCATTCTTTTTTGAAGGTGATCTCTTGTCCTTGCCTAAAGTGGGATGGTATTTGGAACTTGCTGATTTTCAGTTTTTAATGGCATGTCTCCTAGACTGGAGCTTTGAGAGAACTTACTTTCATTGTTGTCTATCGGATAGGAGGGTTTCTCTGAAATTGAGGCCAGTCCTTTGCTGTCACAGGCACTGTTTTGATAACAATTTGAAGAAGTCAAATATAGTCTCACAATTAATGAGGAGAGATTAAAAAAAAAAAACATCTACTGTGGTTTCTTTTTGAGCCACACTGCTGTAATATGAATACCAGACTGAAGCTATTCAGAGCAAATTCACACCTATTTCTTCATGGACGTCACTGTTCATCAGCCTGAATATTTTTTGTCTGTTGCTGATGTGATCCCTCGTGATACTTTTACAGTTGGTGATCCGTCCTCTGTTAGCCTTGGTTTTTGGAAACTGTGTAAACTAAGGTTTTAGTCTGCTTTTATATGAAAGCCTCTGCATTCCAGTGATTATCCTTCATAGTCCTACTTTCTGTGCTTGTTGTGAGTTAATCTTCTTTTTTCATGTGGATGATACTGTATGTGCAATTACACAGGATGTCCTTCTCAGTGACTCTGATGTCAGTTCTTTTGCTAACACGTGTACTGGGGTCATGTTTTCTGTTTTCAGTGCTGTATCACATTGACTATTCATTGCTGTGTCACGATCAAGAAGTTAACTCAGATTTTTTATTTCCCAGGTTGTGAATTCACTATTCTATTTTAAAGGTTGCTTTTAATTTTTAAGGACAGAACTTTGTACTTCCTGTGGTTGCACAATGTGAGAGTATTCTAAAATGCAAGTTGTTCTTGTATGATTTGCTATTCTTCCTATCCACTGGTGACTCCTGCTTACTTGAATTATCATCAGATTTTTATGTACACATTCGTTTTTCTTTTCTTTTTAAATTTGTTAACGGTGATGCTGCTTGACTTCAGTCTCAAGGTAAATTTTGAAAAAGCTGGTTACTGGGTTACTGACCTAAATCTACTGTTCCCTCAAAAAACCCCTTTGCAATCTCCATTTGAGCAAATGAAGCCGCTTATCCAGTAAAGTAATCTTTTTCTGGTTTTGTTAACTCGTCACATATTTAATTAAGTGTAAATAATCTATGTAAGTCCAGATAGGTAAGATCTTTATGTATGTATTATGCCTGTTAATTTCCACATCTTTATTCTTCTCATGTTCTGAACTTTTTAATATTCATTAACATAATCTTAAAACCACACATTACTTTTCTCCTTCTTTTTAAATATGTGTATTTTATCTATTCAGTTACGTTGTGCCACCATCAGAGTGCTACCAGATCTACATGCAGTCTTGCATGCTGATTCTTCCAGACCAGAGGGAGATTTTTCCGACTGTTTCATCTTTCTTTTTCTCCCACTTTCCCTTAGCAATCTCTAGAATCTTGAATTTTCCTTCACCTCAGTAGTCCCTAATGTGATGCTCCTGTTCTAGTTACCTGTCCTGCCCTCAGGATGTTAAAAACTAGGGAAGAGTGCTTGCTTATCTATAAGGTGTATAATAGTTTAATAGTTTGTAGCCTTAGAGAACCTAACTAATAGAGAATAATGATGAACCCTTCCCAATCTGGATCACTGTTGGCCTGCAAAGGATTATCAGGTCACATTGTATGAGTACTTTTTCTCACTATTTTGACACTGATAAAATTACTGTAGAAGCTGAAAATGAGGCATTTCAATGTGCTTGTTTGGCTTCATGAATGACTTTTGTATGAGAAAGAGGAATTACTGGTGGAGTCTTTGAGCAGTATTAGTATTGCAGCCACCTGTAGATTTGGAAGATGCAGAGTCAAAGGGAAGGACACTGTCAGCGTACTTTGGAAAGTACAAGGATATATTATTGAAGTGTGGAGATAGATTACAGCTAAAAGTTGGGACAATGAATAGATTAAAATGGAAATTAGATGAACACTTAATGTATTTCAGGTGACCCGGTAACTGCCTAAAAAGCATTTTGAAATAGTTCAGCTGTTACTTTTCCATAAAAATGACTGTGTTGACTGCTTTAATGTCACTTGGCCTTGGCTGTCAAGGGGGTAATCTGAGCCTTATTTGCTAATATTCTGAAATATATTTTGGCAGTTTCACAGGACCTGAAGTTTCTATGTTGCTTCTGTGTATTTATTCTAGAAATGCTTTCCTGGTTTTTTATTGTCATGAGCATGGTGACACTGGCCATGCTACAATAAATTGGCTTCCCATGTAGTGGTACTCGACACCTTTTGTTTTATTACATGGAAAAAAGAAAATCAATCTTGAGGTTTATATGATACATAGGATCAGGATCACTTTTTTATCATAAAGGAGTTGTTTTTGCTGTGGGAGTATCAGAAATGCAAAGCGTTGACTGAATTTGGTTATCTAGCGCTTCTGCTGTTGTTTTAAGAAGCTATGCAAAGTTAGACACACTGTTTTGCACTTCATTTTGACAGGGTAGATGTGTAGAGAGTAAATAACCAGATGAACAGTTTTTAACCGTATCATGATCTTATTTTCTTCTTAGCCTTAGCACTTGCTAGAGAAGATAACAAATTTAAAATAAAAAACAATGGGTTTCTAACTTCCTAAAGCAAGTGAGAGGATGTTGTCTTTTTTGTAAGCTGAGTGAACCAGTTTCTGTTGTTTTGTCATCTTGTGCTGTTCAGATTATCAGGTACAAGTGCTGGTAATTCTTTTGTTCTGCTGCACTTTTGTTACACTGGGAGAAAATCTTAGATTCTTAAGCCTTTTTTAGCGGTGTGGGTGCTTGCATATATTTACATGGGATTAAGTTACAGTTGTTTCATATTCTTCAAGGAATGGGAAAGGAGAATGTGTGTGGATTTTCTTATGAAGTTTATATGTTTGTTTTCATTCCCTCTTTTAAAGCCACCTCCATTACTTTTCTTGGGTAAATATGCTTTTCATTCTTTTTAAGGAAAAGCCAATGGAAAAGTTCCTTGTTCAGGCTTTGCTGAAAGGAACAGGTGGGGCTTCAAGTCTGCGTGTTCTCACCTTTTTTTTTTTTTTTCTTATTCTAAATCGTTAACTTCTGGAATAAAAATAGTGCTTGGAGAAAACAGCTCTTTCAGTTCCATGTCCTGAAATAAATATTAACTTAAAACCTGGTGATTTATATGCAAAATAATTTGAAATAGTACCTAAGCAGGGAAACCATTGGGGGGGCAGGGGATAGATGGATGTACCCTGTATCCAAAACAGAAAATGCTTTTTTTTTCTTATAATTTTTCATTGTTTTTCAGAGTTTCGGTGAAGCTGTACTGCACTCTATGAAGTCACTGCTACACAGCAGAAAAGCATTATGCAGTGTATCATCAGACGAATGTCTAAATCAAGAAGAACAAGAAAATTATGTTAAGGTTCGGCATAAACTGACCATTTGTATATATTTTGTGGTTATGATGTGACTGAAATTTAGCTTGAAGCAGTAGAGGAAGTTGCAGGGTAATAAATGTAAGCAATGCTGCAAGTTACTGGCTGTAAAATCTGTGCCCTGTCTTGAATTCTGTCATGAATTGTGTCACTGTAGTCTTGAGAAGAGCTGTGACACTTCAAGATGACATTTCTCTGCTTTGTAGGGTTTGTGAAATGAAAAAACCAAAATGTGTAAAATGATTTTGTAGGAGTTGTACAACTGGGTGTACTACATTTGTGAACACTCCTGTGATCAAGGTTTTATCCTAACAAAATAGGAGAACATTTGGATCCAGGTCTAAAGGTAAAAGTCAGCGATTGCTCTTGCTTGCCTAGTGCTCCGCACTAAAGCTGAAGTCTCAGTACTGCAGATGTAGACTTTCTTTACATTAATACGGATGGGCCAAAAGCTGGACAGGGTCTGAAGAGAAGTAGACCTAGACAGAATGCAGGACTTTCTAGGTAAATCTCAGGCTGTGAAGAGGAATGTCTAGACCTGTTTCAGATAGAAGACAAACAGCAGCTTCGCCGAAGGGAAAAGAAGAAAGAAACAATGTGTACCACGTATCTCGTATTAAGTGTCTCAGAAGACTACTGAGTAGTAGACAGGCCTGATGAGGAGCTTAGAGAAGGAGAGGATGACCTGAACTGGCCAGGTGGAGGGGCTGAGATGAGGAGAAGTGAAGGAAAAAAGGAAGTAGTTAGGGAAGACTGCTAGTTGAAAAACGAGTAGCAGGAAGAGGCGGATTGTGTGACCCGCAGAGATGAGTAAGGATTTCCTGGGTAACACCAGTATTTCTGGGACTGGCTGGATGGTGAGGCTGTGATGTTTGGGGAGCTGTGAATTTTTGAAAGATGAAGAGCTGTGTCAGAGGTAAGGAAGAAGAGCTAAGCAGTGGAGGAGTGGGCAAAACCCTGACTATGTCTGTTCAGACAGATCATGCTCTAAGCGCTATGAAACCCTTCAAACGTCCCCTTCTTTTTTTCTGACTTGTAGCGAGTACTTACAGATACCTGGCACCAAGTTTCGTATGCCTGTAATGATGGTCCCTATGGAGAAAGATAGCTGACTATATTTAGTTAGCTTATTACCTCAAGCAATTAAGAACTCTCTGGTTGAAATAGAAGAGTGTCAGTATCCTGCCACAAAAGAGTATTTTTTTTCTTAATGAAAATACAGGGAAAGACATCTATATGCAGAATAACGTTAAAATAACATTATTAGGACTGCAAAGATAATTACTTTGACTTACAAAAAACCAGGATTTAGGTTTTCGCATACCATTTTGATTAATTTCCTCTGTACCTGTGGATTATGATAACCTTCAAGCACAATGTCTTGTGCACTGTTTTTAGTTTAAAGAGAAGACTTGTTTTACAGACTGTTCACCTTTGTCTTCCTTGCCCACTCCCCAACAACTTTTGAACTGGTGTACTGACTTCAGACATGTTTGAGGTATTAAAAGGTAATTATTTTTCTGTGAAAACTGGAGTTTGGCCACAATAAAGAAGTCTAACTCAGTATTGTCACTGAGGCAAAAAAGTCAGACTCTGCAGTGGTGTAGTCTCTTTGACAGCAGACTGCTGGCCCATCAGTGTACATATGGACTGATTTGCCTTCATTTGTGTGAAGCTGTAACTCCTGCATACTGCCCCTATCTTGCGCAATGAGTGCAAGTTCCATGGGAGAAGGAAAGAGTTGGGATCATAATCTTGAGGAAGAGGAAATGGCATGTAAAAAGACAAGAACAGGCACTCTTAAAAAAAAAAACCCAACAGCAGCAGAATGTTCTTAAGAGAACTGTTTTTTTCTAAGTCCTTCAAAAAAGTCCTTTAAAGTCCCTTGAAGCATTTTTAGTTTTATGTTTGGTATTTTGCATGTTCTGTGGAACAATTCAGTTCATGTTGTAGGCACTGTACAAGTAAAAAGACGTAGAAGCCGAAAGATGTCTTGCAGATATAAGATGTAGGAGTTGAAGGGCACGTTGAAGCTCAGACAGAATCATTTCGTAGTTAACACAGTGAATATGGTGCTGGCAACCTGCAATTTGTCTGGTGCTGTTTAGAATGTTACTGTGAAGTATTGTTTCATTTATGTTTCATCTGTGATGCCATAATGGGAATAAGGATAAGTGGATGTAAACAAAAATACCTTTTCTGAGGCACTGCAGCTTCCCATCATGAGACCTCTTGAAATAAAAAAGTCAGAATATTTCATACTTTAGTATGGTTTCAAACAAAATTTTGTTGGGTTTTTTGTTGTTTCTGCTTTTGGGTTTTTTTTTTTTTTTCAGTCACATTGAAGTAATGAAATCACAATTGAAATACAGTTTGAAAAAGAATTGTTCTTCAGCCATTTCTTTTTTTACCTCTGTGCCTTTCAGAGATTCTGTGTATGCATAGGCAAGCAAGTGAAGCAGCTAATAATGAGAGATTATAAACACAGTGATGTGCTTTGCTGTTTTTAAATCTGAGAACAAACTGACTACCTTGTAGTTACTCCTACAAATTTAGCATGAGCTGTAGCTTGAATTCATAAAACTCAGTCTTTGCAGAGTGCTCTGAAATAGTTGAATCCAAGCCACATCAAAGTCCAAACATCAGTGGAAGTATTTAATCTTTGTGCTGTATTCCATATCTACAAAATTAAAGCAAAATATTTATTTTCTTACAATCTTGTTTTGAAAATGAATGCCTTGGGATTTTTGTGGGCCGTGCAGTTACCCTACTGATTTGTCATTAGGAAAATACTAAGTGAGAACTGGGGAAATCTGACATGAAACAAAGTTTGAGTAGTGACTGGCTCTTTGGTCTGTTCATGTTGAGCAATGCAAAACACCTGTAGACAGAAGAGAGGGACAATATGTGATAAAATATCTCTCCTGTTCACAAGCACAAAAACCTGAGATAAAGTTGACATTTCTGATGTATTACAGGTTCCTGAGCCTGACAAGGCTTTTTTTTTTTCTGAGGTTGAATATTTTAATTCTTTTACTTTTGGGGTTTGTCTGCTTGGGTATTACATGCAAACTTGTGACGTAAGTAATCTGTTCTGTTTTGGCCTTAGGCTTATCAATTTCTATGGTAAATTGTATGTGTTGGCATTATGCTTGCTTCAGTATATCCAAATGTATCACAGTTTGTTAGCATGGGCAGACTTCAGACTGGAACTGTTTTATGTATGTCCAGCCTGTCGTGGTTTAGGCCGTAAATCAGCCACGCAGTTTGCTACATGGAAATCGAAAGAATGCAACTCCCACAAGTTGAGATAAGAACAGTTTAGTAGCTAAGGTTCAACACAAACCGCTACTGCTACCACCAATAATAATAATGACAAGAGAAATACAAGGGAAGAGAATACAACAGCTCACCACGTATACCC
>JAOEHY010037405.1:0-28546 GCA_025447955.1 Psilopsiagon aurifrons | reverse complement strand
AAAAAAAAGTTAAGTGCAGATCTTGGGAGTTTTTGATTGGTTTTTAAGAGCAGTGTGAAAAATTTTCTTTTATGTTTCCCTTGGTAATAAAGTTGAGTGTCACATGCCTCTGTCCCCACAAACTGTCGTGGAAATGAGCCCACAGGACCCGTGACTTGAAGCAGAAAACTGCTGCTCTGTCCTTAGCTCACCCCACTGTGAGGAAGGCTGGTACCACATATGGTATGTAAGATCACACTTATTTCCCCGAGACCATGGAAACCCAAGCATGATGGAATACATCAGGGATGGAGTGGCAGCCTTGATTGCGAATATTTTTTGCTAAAGTCAGACACTGAATGTTACTGTAATGACATTTTATATCTTTCCTTCTATATTCTAGCAGAGAGAGCCACAGGTGTTCCACTGGAATTACTCACACATTTATAGAATTGGACATTCTGTCATTAAATGGGCTTAAAACTAAAAAGCTTTTGTCTGCGAAAGGTGACCAATAGAAAGGGACTTTGGATTATCTGATATCCCATAACTTAATCATATGGCTCTTAAGAGTAGGGCATAAGCAGCTGTGTCTTGCTAATATACATGCAATATGTGTAAAGTGATATGCTTTAATTCTAAACTTGTTTTTAGCAGGAAGAAAAAAGCATTTAGATGAGGAACATTAAGATTCAGCATTAACCATTTCTTTCCTCAGGGCAAAATTATTCATCACCTGATATTTATTAAGGCAACATTTTTATTTTATTGCTCTGTACTGTAAAGAGTCTTTCCAAACATTCTCAAAGTTGTGCAGGAAGTTTTATAGGAAGATTTCAGGCAGCATTTAAAGTGGTTTTCAAAGTCAATGAATTTGAGAAAGATATTTTTCCTTTTCATAAATAGTAATGTTGTCAAATCTCACAGTGGAAATAAGAGAGATAAGCTTTCATTTAATTTATTATTTAAGTTGAATTTTTATCCATCCTCGCACATTATATAAACTTGATTTTTGTATTGTAGCCTTAATTGTTAGTTTGTGTTGGTTTAATCTCTCTTATTTAAGTATGTTTGCTTTAATAATATTTAAAAAAAAAAAAAAAGGCAAAAAACCAACTAAGACAAAGAAACTGTAGATTAGAGACTTTATTTTCAGGGTAAAATGATACGGATAAGTGAGCGTCAACTGACCAGAAATTATTTGCTTCTGTCTGTTAGACACGTAATGGAGTCATTTAACTAGTCAAATTAGGAGCTGTAGAAATGCACCATGCTTCATTACTGAGTTCGAATGGGCACCATTTTACATTTACGTCAAAAATTATCTCATAGCAAATTAATGTTTTCATTGTGCGTGGAGCCGGAGCTGTGCAGTATCAGCACCACCTAGAGGATGCGACACAGAAGCTTAGAACTGTTTGGCATCTAAAAACCGGAGAGGAATAGATTATCTTTAAAAAGCAAAGTACTTCAAACAGACCTTTGTCTTCCCAAATCAGCCCTGCAAGCTTTGCTTGCTTTGTTTTCTTAAGCTATCCCCAACCTACAACATCTCTGCATCTGCTTGTGTTTATGGCAAGTTTCAGGTTGCTTCTACTGTAAAATATTTCAGTGTCAATGATAGTAGTTATATATTTTTAATACAAAAAGGTACTGTTAGAAGTCAGAGTATCACTTGGAAGAGTCCAGAAAATCCACTCTCTGGACAATCAGGCAGGATTTCCAGGCAATGCTAGGAAGGCTCTTTCTTCCATGAAATTTCCTGAAAAGTCAAACAAAAAGAATAAATTTTATTATTTAAGGAATTACATATGTTTTTTTGCAAATGGAAACAGCTAATGCCTGCAAGTGGAAAAAATGAGGTAAAAGTGAGAGCAGCACATAGACTTCCATCTTTAAAAAGTTATAGCAGTGAATAACTACTGTACAGAAACTAAAAAATGATCACATAGAAAATAATATCACTATATAAATTAGAGAGTGATAGTGGTAAGCTGTTTAAAGCACAGAGTGGGAGTAGTTATGAGTGGCTCATCACTCAGTTTCCCAAAGGGGCATTTGTTGAACAGGAGGTAGTATAAAATCTAATAAAAATCTGATAAAATCTAACTTGTCTTGGGCAGAAGATGCTCATGGGTGGGTCTCTGACCCACTCTTGTAGCTCTTCCAGCAGTTCATATCAGGCACTCCTAACACCAGGTAACTGGATGACTAGCAAGGCAAGACATTTTGATGCCTATCTGTTTTGTGATGAAAGATTGCGCTGGCCAAGTGCCCTTGGCTGTATGGTTTAGTGTTTCAATGCAACTTCTGGAATTCTGGATGAGGAAAAAAGAGAAAGAAAGGAAAAAGAAAAAAATAAAAAAAAAAAACAAAATGCAGGTACCATGCAAGCAGGGTCCTGAGCCCTCCCAGCTCAGTGGCGTCTTCTCTGTTTGTATCTGTGATCCTCAGCTTCTGCCTGCTGGCCTTGGAAACCTACAGCAGATCAGTAAGCCAGGATGAGCCATCATGGTCACCCAGTCCAAGCTTCTGTCTACATGAGCCAAAAAGTATAACCCAGTACTTCCTTCATGGAAAGGATGTTGATGGAATGGGATGCACTATCCCTGGGAGTGTTCAAGCCTCGGTTGGATGGGGCTTGGAGCAACCTGCTGTAGTGGAAGGTGTTGCTGCTCATGGCAGGGGTTTGGAACTGTGTGAGCTTTAAGGTCCTTTCCAATCCGAAGCGGCCTGTGATTCTATGAAACAGCCATGAGCAGAAATATGCAGGATTTGACTCCCAGATATGATCCATATTAAATGTATTTTATAAATTGACCAGAATATCTAAACATGTTTTCCAATCTTATTAAATGTTGTGCATGCATAACTGAATTAATTCTCCATATTAATATTCTTAGAAGACATTTATAGAACAAAACAAAGCATCCAAGAAGTATTTTGACACAAAGCACAGGAACAAGAGACAAAGATGAGCTGAGAGGGGGAAGAAGACCAGAATTCATTTAGTATTACACTTATCTCTGGAGCAAATGATCACTCATTAATTAAAATGCTGCTGCCAGTTGTAGTTGGAAGACAAAATTTCTTCATAATTGTGTCAAGTGTGTAATTTTTGTTAGTATACTCTTATTTTTCATGTTTCAATGAGATGATCTTCAGGATCTGTCTGAAAAATCAAATAATTACTTGTGATATTTTTTCATGACTAAGAATAGTATCTTAAATACATACTCTGCTGTAAGTTCAAGAATCTGACAGTGACTTTAGGGCCACAGTTACAATGCCAAACTGGTAGACGATAGAATATGCCTGTGAGCAAATTTTCTTTTGTTCTAGACAAAGCTTTTTTTCCTTCTGTTTTTTAAAGTCTTAAGCTTATTGCTGAAAAGGATTTCTTTGAAACAGTGAAGAAAAAAAATTAAGAGTTTTGCTTACAAGTACCCTGGCATAGTCCTCTCTTTTTTTAACTGTAGAAGCACTTTACCTATTATCATGAATCTTGTCTGCTGAGATAGTTCAGCCTTCATGTTATGTTTACCAAGGCCAGACTAGAGGATCAAATAATTTATAACCGTTCCTGTTGGGTTTTATGTAATAACTTTGGAACTCATATAAAGTAATGATCCACAAACTCTTTTAATGTTCATTATAAAATATGAAATATTTCTCAGAACCATTGCAATTATGTGACCAGACATAACTGTTTCACACATGAGTAAATACAGGGAGGTTTAACATAACTTTATTATCTTCCTGTCTTTTCCTCTCATTGATGTGATAATACTGTTTTAAAATTTTTCTAAAGAAAAGTTAAGTAATTTCAGAATCTCTATTGAGGCCTAGTTTATTGGTTTTTGTAATAGAGTACTCAAGAATAATTGTATTTATGATTAGATTGATAGTAGTAAATGTTGTTGTGCTGAATAGGGGTAAAATACCCTGAAAGCATTATAATATCATATGAATATATACACATACATCAGTAGGAAGAAATTAATATCGGTCTGTCTGTATATGCATTTATATTATGCTCATCAGCATATCAGTGCACCTTCTCTGGAGACTTTCCGGGGTTTAGCAGTTATTAAAATGTCAGTGGATATAGGATGGCAAAACTCATTAAGACTACATAAAAAAACACATCCCAGGTCCTTGCCTGATACTTAGAGCTAACCTTTAATTTCCCCCTCTTCTTCTGATCTACTTGGATTTAGACATGACATAAAGAGGAGCCTGCCACAACACTCTGCTGTAGCTGGTTGATCAGCCCAAGCTCCTGTTAAACTTGGCTGGGGACTTCATGGACCTGTGCAGGGTTTCTGGACCATTCATTCTAGGAGAAGTCTCTGAACTTTAACATTGGTGGCTCTGTAGCTTTCACATCTGTCTCTGTGCTGTGTCTCCCACAGCAGTGATAGACTCACAAGTCGATCCCTGAGATCCCGTCTGTGTGTCTGAATTGCAACATATGCAGTGAACATTTGGTGCTAACACAGGTAAAAATAAGCCACCCTAGAGAAAAAAGCACGGACAGAAAAAGTTCATAGCACACAGAAGGATGGTCACCTTCCTGCTTTCTTCTTTTACTTCCTTTAGGAGCAGGCTTCAGCTGCCAGAAGGGAGAGGAGAGTGAATGTGTGTGTTGAAAGTGGCAAATAGAGTATATTTAGTTTACTATATTTATTTTACCATCATAAACTAGTAATAGAATTTTGGTCTCCTGCTGAATGGTACTACAGAAACATCATCAGAAAAAAAAAAAAAAAAGAAAAAGAAAAAGGTCTTTGGCTGAAAGAGTGTAATCTAATTAAGGATGGCCTTAATAAGAAGTCATTTTTTCCTAATTCTCCCCTTGTCTGCCTGATATCTTTCATCCTGCAGGCACTTAGGGGTAGGAGCTGCCTTTTCCTTACAGGTCTGTGCCATACCAAGGGCAGAACCCTGCCACAGAGCTGGCAGCAGCACCATCAGCCATGGGGGAAATGGGGAGCCAGCATGGTTTGGGGCCTGAAACAGCTGTTTAAGCTGTGTATATGCTTGACCTGGATAAGGAGTCCTTATCCAGGTCAGTTAGGTGGTTCTCCAGGTAATATTCTACTCACATACAGAAACTTTTGAAGAGGGTAACATCCCTCCCTTTCCCTCCTGGGTCTCGTATTTCACCAGTCAGCCTCTCTTCACCCAGAAGGACAAAGATTTTTTGAGCTTCCCCCTCCCATGGCCACCCCACCATAATAAAAGGAGATGGTGCTAGCACAGAGGAGGTTTTGCAGTAGAGCTCAGGCTGGCTCAGTGAAGCTACAATGTGCTGACAGACCCCACAGACTTTTTTTCCCATCTTTTTTCCTTTCCCAGGCTGCAAAAAATTGTCTGATATGGTATAATGGAGGGGCTACACAACATCCCTGCAGACTTCAAGGGCACTCGGAGGTTAAATTTCCTTACTCCCACCATCTTGCTTGCTTCTCATCCTGCAGGCTTTGTGCAGGGAGGGGTAATTTTCATGCATTAAGGGAAGTGCATCCAGAAATGTTATTTTCATGAGTCAGGAATAACCTGCAAAGATGGTAAGTGCCGAAGCAAACCAGAGCCATGAATCTGTTATACATGGTCATTCCTAATGGGAAAGAGAAGTTGATTATTCACGGAGCCTCTCTGTTGTGGAATATTTCTGGGACATGCCATTCTCTTTGCTTTTAAATTAAAAGATCTTTGTTTTTCATTATGAAATACTTGTGCATTTGAGTCCAGTTGTATTTAGCAATAGCAAAATGTGATATACTAATGATGCGATCAGAGGTACAATCTATGCAGAAGATGCAAAAGACAGAAATAGTAAGACTCCATTTTCATATTTGAGATTAAGTTTGTGCAGTTTTAAATTTGAAACAGGTTTGTGTTAAACAGTTTTCTTATTAAAAAGCTTAAGTTTTTAAATTCAAGGCTAATCTTTATTTTCAGTCATTTATGGATTTTTAGTGCATTCATTTTAGGAAACACTTTTATAATTTCCTAAGAAATATTTTTGTCCAAGCACAGTACAATACTTAATTTATTTGACACTGAAAGCTAAATTTTAGTTTGTCTTTGGAAAGTATGAAAAAGTCAAAATCAGGTTGTGAAAGATTTTACTTTGCACATAGTAGGATACAGTGCAACACAGAATAAAGCTCTGCATTTGCAGAGCTGGAGGGAAGATCTCCTGAGGACAAAGGTTTAGAAAAACACTGTGCTTTTGTCTCAGGCCTGTTCTCTCCAGAGTTCAAAGGACTGGATAGATCCATAATGGAGAGCTACTTTTGATCTTCTGTTATTTGCTGGATGTTCGTACTTAAAGTTTCATTTAAATGTTTTCTACAAGGAAGCATCTGATTGAGTGCAGGGATGGAGTTTCTTCACTCTGTACACTTGTCCTAAGGATGATATGCCCAGACTTAGAAAAAATATTCATGATTTTCACTATGTTTAGGCCAAGTATCCGGTATGAAATCCCTAGCATGAGCCTGAGCTGATGCTCCAAGTTTGAATAGCAATTATATGTGTTTACATGCATTCTTCACTACAAACAAACCTGTATTTTCAAACAAGTTTTACTTTGTCCTTTGGAACTGCTATAAACTGAAAATTCAAGACATGTATGAATTACTTCAGCAAACAAATGTTTCTTGTTTTATTTTTAACCTGGAACAACTCAAACCAACTATATTTTAAACGCCTCTAATAATAAATGGACTTACCATGAGCATGTTGAATGTGTGCTTTTATCATATGATCAGAGACCTCTTAGTTTAATGTAGTATTTTCCCTGTGATATTATGAGCTAGAAAAGCTATGTTCAGTCCTGTCAGCATAAAAACTACACAGCAGGAGGTGAAACACATGAAGCAATTTCCAGGCCTCTTAACATTCCCAATTCATGGAGTTGAATAGGTTTTGATAGCTTAACTCCTTTTCTTTTTTTTTTTCTTTTTTTTTTTTTTTTTTAATCTTGGCAGCCTAATGGTCAACTTTTTGTTCCTATTTTGCAGCACTCAGAATTTTTTTAACCAAAAAAATCCTTAATTATTCCCCACTCCCATACAAAGTTAAACCAGTCTTTTCTGTTTTATTAGGTATCAGGCAAGAGATTGCATCGGAGGTGAGAGGGGCTATATGTAGTTAGGAGCATAGCATGATAAAACCACATAGATTGGGATTACAGCCAGAATTAACTATGCTCCTGGCCCGTAAACCTATAATGTCCTGGTACCTTTTTCTCTGCCATAGTGCTTTGGCGCAAGAGCACTGAAGTTACAAACATGTGGCCGGCCCTATGGTAAACGTCTCACATGCTAATGTCTTGGTTGACATAGATGGTCTGTACCACAGGCTGTAGGCCTTTTTTTGGGGGGGTTGTTTGTTTTGTTTTTGTTTTTTTTTTTTTTTCCTTCTTTTTCTTTCTTTGTCCCCTTTGCCTTGGTGCAGGAGGAAGGAGAAGGAGGGATTTCTTTACCTAGCTTTGCAAAGTGTCAGCTTTCATGTATTTTCCTGGGTAAACTCCCAGCTTCCCCCCTTCTCCTGCTTCAGCTTTCTTAACCATCCCAAACACCCTTCTCACAGAAGGTTCCTGCTGTTTCCAGGCTTTTGCTTCAGGGTTTGTCTCCACCTCAACTTTTCCTCATTCTGTTTCCTCCCTTTTGAGGAAAGGCGGGAGCTAACTGCCCCCTTGACCTCTGCTCCCTGTTCCCCACCTCTACTAATAGGACTCAGCTGTCATTTCCCTGAATCTGAATGCAAGAGTTAGCAGCTGATCCTGGGATGATTTATCAGGAGAGCCCCACATTTCTATATGGCTTTTCAAGTATGCCACCATATTTCAGGATCACTGAAAAGGGCAAGTAGGTCCAATGACCTACTTACATGGGACCAGTGACTATGAATAACATCTGTGTAGTGATGAACGTGCCGTGACCTGTATAATGCAGTGAGTTTGCTCTCTTCCTTTTTTTTTTCTTTTTTGAGATTTTTCAAGAAAAAGTGCTTATTTGTAAAATTTTCTAAAAACTTTCACACAATCTGGGAAATATTGTAGGGTATATAAATAAAATAAGCCCTGAAAGTATGTCGCCTGCTTCTGAAGTGTAGGTATATAATGTTAATGTGATGTCCCCTAGGACGTAGCTTATAATGTTATCTTTGGTCATATTCAGAAGAAAGTTAATTTATGGGCTTTCAAATCATGACTAATTAATATGAAAAGTTCTTATTTTATTTTACAAATTCCTTTGTAAAGAATTTTAATGGTGCATCTTTCTGAATAATTCAATAGGGTAGGATGTGAATATTTGAAATAATTATTAAAAAAATAGAAATTTTTAGTACATTCAAAGCATTGGACATAAATGCAGAATATTAACTTCATTTTTTGAAGTATATTGTTCATATTCATCCTTCAATGATGCATTCTATTAAGATGACATGAATGAAATCTGAAATCTGCTATCTTTAGACCTCAGTGTTCTTTCAGGATGGATGTACGTGGAATTGTTGACTGTCAATACTGTTGAGTGTACAGCCAGCACACTAAGGTTCGCTGTCTCTTGTGATTCAAAGGATGTCATTCCTGTCTAAGTGGTGGAGTGATAATACATCTGCACTCTCTGTCTGTGACACCTTGCTGTCATGTGGCTTTGTCAATGGACAGCAACGCCTGTCATTTTGTTACGAGGCCCAACATAAAGCATACATCACCCCTGACATACTATAAAGTGCAGTGTGTAAAGAGGGTTATGTCTGTTGTCCGTGGCGTATAAGTGTTCTGTTTTGAAAGCTCGTATTAAATAATAATATCCTTGGAAGACCAAATTCTTCTCTCAGCCACTGAAAATCCACAATAGCTTAGTAGATCTTGGAGGATCTAATTCTGCCTAACTCGGACTCCAGTAAGGTGGAAGATTGAAAGAACAAAGTATAAAGTGATGCACTTAATCCAAGAAGTGTTATACTTAAGGCCAAGGAGCAAAGTTGGTGAGATTTTAGTGCTCTGTGGCACATGCACTTACCATCCTGTACCTGGCACTGCTGCTATCAGGCAGAGGGAGAGTAAAGGGAGAATCCAGTGCACTTACTTGGAGCTTAAACTGATCTAATCGGAATTCTATTTTCTTGGAAAGGATAATTCATACAAGGTTTTGAGCATATCAAGTGTTAGGTGTAGCAGGTACTTAGATTAAATCTTAGACTTAGACTTAGACTAAGTCTTCCTCATGGATAGCACTAGCTATCTCCTCTGAAACACATCCCTGCATGGACATTTGTTATTACAGGAGGCCTTATGCAAAAATTAGATGTTCTTATTCAGTGAGAATGTGGGGTTTTTTTCCTCATCCTTATTATAACATGCTGTAATCTGAGACACCAATGAAAAATATTTGAAATATTGCCTCAACAACTTAGTACCTTTCTTTATTGTACACCATGTATAGGATTCCCATCGATGTGAGAGAAGGCTTCAGATTTTGAAGTTAATGCAAAGTTATACCCTGAAAGATAGGAGGCTCTATGTCTGGGGCCATTTAAGCAGCATTTTATGGTAGTTGTCCTAATGTCTTGGAGATGAATGCAGGAAAGAGCTGAAAAAACTTTACATCTAGCAGAAGAAGAGTGAGGTTTTGTAATTTATCTTACCATCCTCAGAGGAATTCAGCATATTTTAACAAATCTTGCCCAGCCTTATTTAGCTCATCACTCAATAGATGCAGGGCCCCTTGTATATGTATGTATCTGTCTATAAATAATGTGTGTATACACAGTATGTGACACGACAATGATTTCCTCCTTGCTGAGAACATGGGTGCTATTGCTAAATAAATTTTAGATTATATTAATACTACTAAAGAGTTAACAGTATTTTTCTGTGCTGACAGCTCCGAAGACCCAGTTCTATCTGATTTATTGTTTAGTCAACTTTAAAATACTCCAGAGATCCCAAGGATCCTCTTGGCTGTTGCTGTAGGGGAGGGACTTTTATGAACATGTTTGTATTTTGATAAGAAATAGTATTTTGTTAAACCATGCAAACAGCATGCTTTGGATTGTTTTTTTTTTTGGGGTGGGTTTTTTTTTTTGGTGTGTTTTTTCTCTGTAAGGGCCATCTTCTCACTTAACTGTTGTTAAGTTCAGAGTTTATCAGCACAGTTACTATTGGTTAACCTTTATTGCTACAAATAATGTCTACAATGTCTGTCTACATAACTGCCAACTGGAGACAAAGTCTGAATATTTTAGCAAGGTGTTTATCAGGCTGAAGTCTGCATTGAAATTGGCTGAATTGGTGGATATAGATTTCTAGGCTGGCTTTTGATAGCCCTGTGGTGGAAAAAACCTGTATATTGATTCTCACTGGGGACTATATTGTTAAAATACATAAATGTTAAAATTGACTTAGGAAATAAAAAATAAATGATAGCTATAAATCCGGGATAGCTGATAAACAAATAAATATCTATCACTATTATATCTCAGTATTTCCCAAAGATATCTGAAGAGCACTTAATTGTAACTGAGTAATCAATTATTCAATTAACCTTCTTCTCATCGAATATATATTTGATATAACTTTTTGAAGCTTGGGCTCTAAAAGGTTTATATTGATTGCAGGTTTCAAGGCCATATATTTCAGTTATTGGATTTGTGCAGTCAAAATTGACATTCTAAGTTCACTAGAATATGTAAATATTTGAATGTAATGAGTTTCCAGGACTATTGGAGTTACGCAGGTAGTTTTCATTACTTTTTAAAACTACCATCTTTTGTGATTATGAGGTTCACCTTAGCAGAACTCAAGTCATTTGAACACATTTGTTATTCAGAAGACACTAGGGATTTAGCTTATTTTATGGTCTGGATATCAACTGTCATGTATTAATTTCTCACACTGCTTTGGGTGCAGTTGATTGGGAAGCACTTTAGTATTTTGCCATAAATTGATAAAACTGTGGGAATTTTTCAAAGGAAAATATTTTAAAAAGCACTTTCTGGGTTTGATGTCTTCCTGCTGGGCACCTGCTGCAATGCTGGTGGCAGTACTGCATTTGATGCTTACTGCCAGGTGCCCGCTAGCGCCCTTGGCAGGGTCAGGGTGCAACCATCCTATAGAGAGAATCTAATGATGTTGATACTCAATTTCGAAATGGATGTATTCCTCTCCAGCTACCCTTTGAGTTTGTAGCTGTCATTTTTTACTTGGGTTTCTTGAGATTGTTTCTGTCAGTTGATGAAATGGGCATACAAGGATGTAGCATGCCACTTGGGAAGTCTTGCTTTCCATGCACTTGGGTTTAAAATGCATTTGTTGCTCGTACATTTATCACATGTGAGTAGTAGCTTAAAGGAAAGCAACTGATTTCAAAACTCACCCAGCTCTAGTAGTTTAGCAAGGCAGTTAGGAACAGCAAATTTCTGCTTTCACTGTTTACAAGGTCAAAATGGAAAAGTGGAGTGTGGGGAATTTAATACCTCCATTCATGTGACAGCCACCTGGTCTGGACCTCCAGATACAAACCAGGGTAGAAATGGGTTGTTGTTGTCATTATTACTTTTGTACTCCTACTTTTCCTCCCAGGAGCTGAGCTGTGATGCTTCTGGGTTAGGTTCCATCAACAGCCCAAATTGGCTGCTTTGCATGAGCAAGCCTAGCCTCTCTCTGCAGTGCTGGGTTTCATTCCCGTACTGTTAGCCTCCAAACCAAAGGCAAGAAGAAAACACACAGATTTTTTGATAGATTTGGAAATACTTGTTTGCTTATTCCTTTATTTCAGTGTGTGATGGTATAATGGATTTCTTGAGTTAGACTTACTAAATTTACGATTTTATCAGATAGGAAGAAATAATTGTACAAAGAAAATTCATATATTAAATGATCTTAAATGCCCATCAGACTCTCAGGGCGCAAGGACCGATCCAGTAAGGATGAGATTTACTGTGTGTCTTCACTTTGGCTTTTTTGTGCAGAGAGGTTGATTTGTAAGTGTATGAGGGACATATTGTTAGAGTAACAATGATTTACATAGATGCAAAACCCCTGCAGCGGTGTGGAAACTTGCTAAATTCTTTCAAATGGTCTCTGGCTTTATCAAAAGAAAAGACCTCAAATGGGTTAATCATGATCTGACGGTCTTCAAAATTTGTTTGATATAGCAGTGCACCAAAATATTCATTTCTGGCAACTCTCTTGACAACCTTTTGATATTTAGATTTTGTGTGTGTGTGTGCTTCAGTGTGTAATAGATTAACGTGGCTCTGCAGAAAAGGTCTTTATAGAATCCTTAACTGTTGCACCCATTAGGGAGTAAACAGCGCTTTCTTCATGGTGGCAGAAAAAAAATCCAAGCAAAAAACCCCACAAAACCAAAAAAAAAAAAAAACCTGCAGATTTTTTTCCCTCTTAAAAATGAATTAATAATCTAATATTAGCAAATATGTTATTTTTTTCCCCCTCCTGAAAATATCATAAACGGTCTTGGTTTGACCTTGTTAATGCAGGACCACTTTAGTAATCTGTGCCTAATGATTTTTTACATTAAACCACAGCTTGTGTTGGACCCTTGTGTGTCACAGTAATTTAAGAACAGTCATTTTGCACATTCCGATCCCATTATGTTACATTGTTAGTGAATAAAGACTGGTATTATGTTGCTCCTATAAAGGGCAGAAGTGGCCTGAATTTTATCTGCTGAACGAATCAATCTGGATTATGTCAGCTGAAAAGAATTGTGAACTGCAGTCTCCAGCAGATGGGGAGATTTTAAAAATGTATCTGTTTGGTTGTGAATACATTAGCTAAGATAATACCTTGTGGTGACTGAAAAGTAGTTTTTTTCTCTTTTTCTTCAATGAAGACTGTACCAATTATCATTTCAACATAAAGTATTAGGAGATCAATTGGGAACTGAATGCCATTTCCTAATGTTAATACAGTGTTTTATTTAAGCTGCCTTGACAGGCTGTCTAGGCTGTGGGAAAAAGACTGAGCAAATAATGAGTAAAGGGTTTAGAAAAAAGACGGAGGGTGGAGCTTGGCAAACGATGTGAGCTATTCATCAACAACTCAACAAGGATGATGGAAATAATAAGTACTCCTTAAAGAAAAGGGGAAAGAATTTTTTTAAAGAAACAGTTTCCTTTAAAAAAATATTTAACTCTAACTTTGTACTACTTTCTGATTAGCTGATTTTAAACTTCCTGAAATCAGGGAAAGCTTCCCTTTGAAATGGATAGTCCGCATTTAAACAGTGCATTCTTTAGCAATAATTTAAAAGAAAAAAAAAAAAAAAAAAAGAAAAAAGAAACAGTGTCTAATTTCCTGTTCATTTGTGCAAATTTCTTACCATGTGGCATTGTCATTTAATATCTAAAGTACATTAATGCATTTCTATAATGCCAAAACCCTCAGACAAATCCCCTGTGTGAAATAATTTGTGTGAACTTTGAACTAACCATGAATAAAATCAAGATCTTATTATGTCCTTTATTTATATGGCACAGAAAAGCTTTGAAACTTAATACTAGCATCAACACGATATGCACATTCACAGTGGTGCTTTAGAAAAGGAAAAAAAAACCCCACCCAACTCTCCTACATTTTTGTGGGTTTTGCCCACTATTCAGATACCATTACGTTACTTCTGAAAATATTTGTCTTAGAAATCAATAGGCTATTCTAATATTATTGTGCTCCGAGTTGCTAAGATTTCCATTCAGCAGATATAATTCCACCATCTGTAAAGTTCTAGATTTTATAATACTTATAAGCTGGTTTTAATCTATTTTTACTGCCATGTTCTGTCCTGAAATGTCAGAGAGTGCAGACTAGGTCTTGGAATTAACATGACAGTTAAGAAACTTGGCAAGGTTTTACAGCAGATTGTGACATTAACAAAGTACAAAGGAGAATGGGGAAATTAACGTTAATGTATGCTCACAGACACTATAAAAATCTATATGTCCATGATCAGGGAACTAAAAATAGGGATGTTTTTTATGTTGATGCCATGAAATACAAAGCTTTACTGTGAAAAGAAATTTCCATATGAAAAGCAACTTACTAAAAAGTAATGCTGTAATCCCTCCTCTGGATTGAACAACAGGTTTATGTATCCTAGGTCAAGTAGGCATATGGCTGGGTTTTGTTTTTCAATTTTGTTTTAGGCTTTTTTGAATCTATGATGAAACTGCATTGAAAGCACCAATATAGTTTTTCAACAGCTGCAAAAGATATGGTATGATAGACGTCCTGATAGATGGTAGTGGTTATTAAAATTCACAGATTGCACAGTAAATCATGTAAGTCCATCCTCTTTCACAGTGACAAGCCAAAATAAGTATTTGTTGTTCATGGTGGGCTCTTCAGGCACTACACACCCAAACTCCTTGGTGTCACCCCCTGCGTCCAGCCTCCAGGGCCACCAGAACCAGCATGGCTCTGCCAGGCTGAGGTTTCTCTGGGGACCTGTCTCTTTTCTGTAATCAGTTACAGGTCCAGTACATGGGACAACAATCCTGCTATAACACCCAAGCAAAAACAGTGGCACATGGGAAAAGGAAGATCTGTTTGATAAATCAGTGGAACTTACAGGGAATAATGCTACTTTCTGATTTAAATGGTGTTCATTTTTTCATCTGTTTTAAGCTGGAAGTTACTCAAAGCCCTGTTCAGCTCAGATCCAGGAAGGCTGGAGGCTGAGGCTTTCCAGGCTCCTGCAGCTTGACACCCTCAGCATCTAATCCTGATACTTACAGACAAAAACATCTCTTTTCATCATTGCTGATATTGTGCCATAGCATATGAAGATGCAGCTCTTTCTGCTGCTCAGGAGTGGGTAGATGCGAGCTGTGCTTGGCTGCAGGATACCTGAACTGGCAGCAGAGCTGGGCTCCATCTCAGTTTAATTTACCAGTGGCAGAAGACAATTTCAGTACTGCCAGTGCAGTTTTGGAGCATATCCTGTCTTTGTGTTGCTATTAACTGCAGGTTCAGTACCCAGCAGAAAACACTCAAGTTTGTTTTCTGACACCCTTCCTGAAGACACGCTCCATGACAGCCATTTAGCAGAGTGATGTACAGCAGAGGTGTGATCTGCCATCGGTGGGTGGTGAAGTACAGCAAAGTTTGTTATTTAAGACATTGCCATTTTTCACACCATGTCACACTTGCAAAGCATTTCATATACTTAAAACCAAACCTAAGCACTGCTCACATTCCCTTACATAGCCTTCCTGCCTCCAGTACTGACTCGAGCAGGCAATGCAGGTGCCAGTTGCAGGGACAACAGCAGTATTCCCTTGCGTGAACACGAGCAGTCTGATGCAATGCAAACATTAATCTCTCAGCTACAAAGGAACAGCATGGGTCCATCTGTTACTTTCTTTGCTCTTAATCAAGTTGGGAGGGAGCAAAAGTTCATGTAGCAAATGTGGGTATGCGCTAGATTGGGACCTGAGCTGTAAAGCTGAGACCAAATTTAGAGGCAATGGGAATTTTTGAGCTCTATGGATCCAGGACTGCCTATCATTTTGGATCTCTTCTTTCACCAGATTTGGAAGTGGAAATTGAATTCTGGGATGTGGTATTAGCCTACTCTACTCTGCAACCCGTAATGCTGTGTGCAGACTGCTGTCACTATTATGATTTTGCTATCAATTGACTTTCTGGTTTGGCTGTCTTGCAGGGGAAAAAAATCAATCTCAACCAAAAAGGTTTGTTGTTTTGTTGGTTTTTTTTTTTTTTCCTAGTTTGCCTAATAATATGAAAAGTAGCAAAAACTGTGTTTTGTATCAATTGAGGCAATTCTAGGGAGAGGAGGAAAAGCAAATCAGAAAAACCATGCAGGGCCAGACTGTCAGAAAGGCAGAGTAGGAGATGACAGCCCCTTTATCCGCCAGTTGAGCAGTTAGCAGACTTATCCAGGATGCAGGAGGCCTGGCCTGATTTCACTGCTCTGATGAGGAGAGAGTAACCCACATATTGGGTATGTATTACTGCCAGATAGCTGCTCAGTGAAAGAAGGATGCCTCCCCACTGCCTTTGCTAACTTACTACTCATCCCTAATGGTTGCGTCATTTGATTCCCTTCCTCTTTGAAGCAGCCTATTTTTAAAATGCTGGATAAAAACTTGTTTTCCGGAAGTAAGTATTGCTACACTGAGCAAGAGGTGACCCAGTCACAACCATGACCACAGTGGTGTCTGCTGGTAGTGAGGTCACTGCTCACCAAGCTTATATTGCCTGTTTCTGGTAACCAGAGTTATTGAAAGAAGATGAGGCAACTCAGATTTATTTTTTTTAAATGGGAGAATTACTAGACAGTTTGTATTTAAACTCCTTATTTTGTTTTTCAAGTTTATTAGGATGTCTGCATCCTGTATGCAGATAGTCATGCAATCACATCATCTCAAGAAACATAAATGCATGTTTATGTGCTAGTTTTGGTGTTCAGTCATGGGGTAGGAGCAGCTTGGGAATACCTTCTGAACTGTTCCTTCCTATGGTGTCATAGCTCGTTTCTCTCCCCCTCTAAGTACATTGACCCCCAGCCCTACTCCATGCACCCTGTCCAGCTTTACACCATTTTAGCTTTACCAGAGTGCAGTGAGCACTTGTTTGCTGTTGCACTCTGGCAGGGTGGATGGCATGGGGACACAGAACATGTCCTTTTCCAGGGTGTGCTCTTGGTAGCCATGAGTGCCAGATTCTGCATCCACTGACAGAGGCTCCTGATGGCTAAGGGTAGAACACGCTGCAGAGCTGTCTCCTGTCAGCATCGTATCCCCCCAGCTTCTCTATTGGTGTTGAAAGTAATTCCATTGGGCTGGGTGAAAAATTAGGAGCTACTTCAATGAGATGCTTCTCCATAAGGTAAACTGATTTCCATATCAACAGCTATGTTCTTATTGCACTACTTCTTCTGATTCCTTACCAAGGGAGATGTCCCATTTTTGGAGACAGGGTATGTTTTGGATTTAGTACACTCTGTGTGCAGATGTCCAGCTACCTGAATAGCTTTGTTTCAGCTCTGAATTTTTAATACACATTTGAAGAAAGACACCTTTGTCATCTTGTGAAACTGCACTCCACTTATCTAGGTTTGGGCAGTAGTAGGTAAGAGAAGAATGACACAGAATCCCTGAGGTGTAGCAATTATTATCTTAATTTATTCTCTATTCTTTCAGTTCCATGAGACATGCCAGCTCTCGGTGGCTCATCTTACTCCTAAACATGGACCTGTAGAATTTGACAGTGCAATGACCTGCCTAAGGCCACTGCTTTTCTCAGTATTTATGCCTGTAGCATTGCTTAAAAGTTTCATGTCTCCTTTTCTTAAGCACTTGCAAATAAAACAGTAAGAGGGTTCTTCAGCCATCTCATAGCACAATAATATTTAAAATGTATAGCCCAAGATATATAGCAACACACAGCCTAGAAGATATTTTAAAAAACTGGTGTTCCTTTTTGTAATGAAATAAAATGGAGAAGTAACGATCATACTTCATGCCATGGATAAAATGGATGAAGGTTATCCAAGGTGCCCCTGTCTAGTAGAGGAAATCTTGTGAATACGTCTCTGGGTTCCTCATAGGTCACTGCAATTAGGAATGAGAAGAACACAACTGGTTGAGAAAACTCTTTCCCCCATTGTTAGCTGAGGCACCAGGGATTGAAAACTTCTTGCCTGGCATATTCATGTGCTTCACTGCCCTGTGGTTGTGGAGACTTTGTGGTTCTATGGGAATGTTTTATCCTTTGTCTTTCCAAACAAATAAATTACATTCATGAGATGGCAGTTTTATAAGTTTTCTTTCTTGTGCAACTTGGACATTTTGATTCGTTCTTTTCATTACAATGCAGAGCTCCCTGAATGCTAATGTATACAAAATGTATGTGATGCACACAAAGTCATATCACATATACTCTGCGGTTAGGATGATGTGTAAGAAAGAGTATATAATATTCTATTTGTAGAATATCAGAGCTTTCATTAGGAATTGCAGTTACTCTCAGACTTTGGTGTAGTTCTGATGATTTCAAATGCACTGAGCTGCTTGGTCTGGTGGCTTCCTCTTTGAAAACCATGCATTCTTCACAGCCACTCATCCATCTTTAGTTGTTTAGCAATCGTTCCCTCTCTGAATGAAGAACTATATATCTACTTTCTGTAAAGCATACTGCTCTGCCTATATATGTTTGGAGCGACATCCAACAAGAATTTGAAGAAACTCAGCTGCAGATTGATGACTGATGCCTGTTTTTTTAATATTAAGAAACGTGATCACTTGTCAAAAAAGTTCTAATTTCTGCAACACATCGTGCAACATTTCCACTTCTGCTTTTTACACTTCTATCATCGTTATACAAAACAATTTCTAGAAAGGTATGTTCAAGAAGGGAAACTACCATAATATTGGGGTTTAACCCCCCCCCCAACATTCAGTGTAGAGCTATTCACACATTTGATTAGCAAGTGCCTTCCTTGACATCTTGGTGCTTTCAAGCCCCACATTTTAACCAGGTTTATTGGAAGTAGGCGCTGTGAGATGTTTTATGGATATTACAGTTCTGCCCTTCTGTCTTTCCTGGTGATACTTTATGGATTTTATTCAAGATAAAAGTGGCATGGTAGTAGCTAGTTTGAGTTCAGCCATCGAAAGTCCTGTCCCTGTGTTCCTGGTGAAGTTGCTTTTTGCTGCAAGGTCCTTCAATTTGACTTAATTCAGAAATAAATGATGTACCCATGTCAAAGAAAAAAATATTGTAGGGTCAGCTGTACTTCAGCCATGCTTTTTTATATCTTTCTTGCCTCTAGAAGCCCTTCCATAGCCATACTTCTTTGTAGTGGGTGTAAAATCATACGTCCCTGTAAGATGCCAGCAGAGAGCTGATCTGCTGTGCTGCACAGGGGAAGCCCAAAGGTCAGGGCTAGAGTAGGTACTGAAACACCAGGATTTATGCAGTGGGTGGATGGAGCTGTCAGACCTTGACTGCACACTTCACAAGGAAAGCATTAAAAGCAGCCACAAACAGCAAGTCTATAGAGGGCTGGTGTGAAATCTTGCAGGAGGAAACCTTCTACGAACAATTCCATTTCCTCTGCCTGAAAAGTGGCCTAATTAGATACTTCAGAAAGAAAATCATCTAACTGTGGGAAAACATGGGGCCTAGCAGTGTGGTAGTGTAAATGTTTTATTTCAGCTGTGGGAATATGACTTCAGACATGGGACAGTTTCAGGAAGGGATGAGACTCCTGCAGGGATACTGACCCAGAGTGGGAGGAAACATGGAGTGAAGGAAGGGTGTTGCACTGAGTGGTGTTACCACTGACCTGAGCTTTGAAGGCTAGCAGATGAGTGGTCCTCTAGGGGTGTCCAGGAAGTGAGGGGGTACCGAGGACCCCTTAGCACCCAGGGGACCTATCGCACCCCCTTGGTCCTGTATGGTGTGCAGCAGGGCTGGCCGAGAGCCTTTCTGAGCAGGGATGAGCTTCAGCTTTACCCCTTTCTTTGTGCTGGTATGGGCTTGGAATGAAGAGTGAGAAAGCACATTTCTTACATTTGAGATTTTAACAGAATTTGAAAAGTGAAGCAGCAAGTTACTGGGGCTAAAAGAGAAATATACTGGCTGTGCTGGGCTAATCTGAAGCATGCCAGTGCCGGCGGGTGCCCATCGAGGCTGGACCCTGCGACTGGCTTCCTGGAGCTTCGAAAATAGCTGGAAATCTTGAGAGCGCCACAAGAGGGAGCTCACAACCCACAAACCAGAGAAGAAACACCTTGTTCCACCATTTTTATATTTATTTTATTTTTTTACCTAAAGTCTGCTAAAACTGGAAGCATGCCTATTGCTGCTGATGCACAGACAGGGCCGTGTCCACCCTGGGAAGGACTCACCTCACCCCAGCAAGATTGATGTGAACCCGCGTGTTTAGCACAAGGGTTGAGGGTGCCTAGGGTGTCATTTCAGCTTTTGAAAGGAGAGGAACCAGTGCCTCCCATCATGGGAGTCTGAGGAGCCATCTCCTTTGCACAGTGTGCACTCAAAACCCTCAGGGCTTGGAGTCTTTTGTTCTATTTATGTAGAACTGAGTGAATTTAAGTAACAAATAAAACACTTCTGACTTCAGGGTTCACTCCCTGTGGGATCACAAAGGTTTGCAACAAGGTAATGTTATGGTGACATGTGCCCTCAGCCTGTTGGGAAAGTTGTTGACATTCTTTTTTCAAGCCATACTCAATCTACTTCATGTTTTTTCAATGGAAAAAGCATAACTTCAATGTACAAGTCACATCTAGAGGCTTTATTATCACATTGAGACTTCCTACAAGGCATCTAGTAATGTTGCTATCATTATATGGCTCTAACAAAAAAAAATTCCATCTGTCTTCCCAACTCCGTAAACCTCCAAACAAACAGCAAATACCATGGGTGTCTGAACACACAATAGCATGTCATTTTTCTTCCAGCATTAGTGTATGTTACAGACATTAAACTACTCCTGAAGGGTCTGAGAGACTGTTAACATTATTCAAATTAAACTCAATACTGATGAAAGTTAGTGCAGTTGGAATTATATGCAAAGTATGCAGTCTTGTCTTTCCATAAAGAGCTGAGCAGTCTGTCACTTCGGAAGGTGAAAATACTGATTCCTGCTACCTTTGCTGTGAAAGTCCTGTGTGTGTCTGCTTAACCACAGCCTAACACCAAGGTGGTGCCACATTCAAAGCTACAAGTAGTACTATGCGAGTTCAGCATCCCATGGTGATTCCCTATTCACCTTTCTCCTGCTAATTGCTGTAAATCATAGCAGGTCTTACGAAGTGAAAAGTAATGATCCATTTCCACACAGCATAAAGTGAGATTACATACTGGGCACGCGTTTGCCTTTTGCTTGGATGTTGACGTAGCATGAGAAAAATGTTTTCATCCCTGGGGTACAGCATGCGCTGATCAGCCCATGGGATGCAGTTCTGCTTGGGAGCTCCTCTTGCTGGGGCTCACCCCTTTGGAGACAGGCATGAGAGCAGACTGCACCCTGGGTTGCTAGTATACATTGCAATGTAGCTGCTCAAACCTGTTAGGATCTCAATTCTGGTCTGGCTCTGTCTCTCCAAGGGAGATAACTCTCCTGAGTTTTCATCTGGCAATGTACAGAGGGCTGGTTTGACCCCAACATGGCTCTGGATGGCCAGAATCCCTCTGCAGAGATTGTGTTCAGTTTTTATTTCAGCCCATTGTCCATGCTGTTAGACTGCACAGAAGGTATTCGATCTGAAGAGACAGTGCATTTTTAGTAAATAATTTGTTTGTATGACACTTTGATTACTTGTTTATTCAATTTTCTGTGGCTATTTTGCTTAGTAACTTAGTGGACTCACCATAATACAGTTTCATACCTTTGACAGGACCAAAAATTGGGAAACCCATATTTAGCGTGATAAATAGTCATCATAGTGGGCTTCACAACATTCAGAGAGGGAAGTTTACGGACAGAGTTGGGAACTGTGGATCTGCTAGGGAGTGGGCAGGAAGGGGAAACACAGCCCTGCATGATCCTGGCCCTGGTGCAGCAGGGCACGGATGCTGCATGCCATGCACCAGTGCTGGCTTAGAGGTTTTGAGTTTCTGGTAGTGCCACCAGGATAAGGATGTATCCCAGAGGCAGCATCAGTGTGCAGGAACCAAAACTCACAGCATGAGCAGCACAGTGAGAGGCAGGAATGCTTTCTGCAGACCTTAAGACCTTCATTGCATGATGGGCCTCGTCTGACACATTTAAAGCATTGGTTCTGTATATTTGTCATACAAAGGTTACGTATTCATATCATATGGAGCTTACCGCGGCACTTCAGAAACAGTTTCAGCTGAAGTGGGTTATTTTGTCTGCTTTTCCAATTAATCTCAAGAAGCCCCTGTTTTCTGGGGGTGAGGCCACAATTCAGTTTCCATTTATACTAATTACGTACTCACTCGGTTATTGGCCTCTTTTAAGCACAAAAGTACAAGAGAAAGGAGGAAAAGAAACTGGATGGGTTTAGTTTGATTTATGAAAACAAGCAGAAGTTTGAGCACTTCAGCAGATCTTATTTTTGCAGGCAGAACCAGCTGCAGCGAGGACAAGGCTGGCAGTTGTGCTGCATCAGGCTTTATCCTGGCACATCTGGAGCTCGATGCTCTTGGGATTCCTGGCCTGTGCCGAAGCAGCCTCTTTGGCAATTTGAGTTGTTAGGGAATTTTCAGCAAGCTTGTTTTTCCCTTTGAAATGCCAGTCTGTTAAACAACCTTTTTCCCTCTGCTGATGGTGGTGGAGAAAGCCAGGTAGGTTGAATTGCTGAGTGGGAAAAAACTGGGATTGCTGCTGAAAGAACTGTTGAAATCCTGCACCTTTTTTTTTTTTTCTTTTTTTTTTTTAGCAAGAGCCTCAGAACTTTTCAGCTCAGATCAGCAAATTTCCAATTTATTGAAAATTATTACAATTAAACAATATAAAAAAATTAAACATTAAAAAAATCCACATGCTAATGTTTTTAAAATACATTTAAGCTTGCTTGTTTCCCATATTACTGTTTTGCAGCATTCTTGGTTAACAGCTTGAGTTTCTCTCTGAGGGGAAAATGTAATATGAAAGTTAGCTTCACAGGAAATAAGGAATCTTATAATAAAAATATTAGCAAGTTGCATTTGAATAGAGGCTTGAAGGTAAATATAATGGACATATTAAGAGAACATGGACAATGGCTTTTCTGAGCAATTACGTATCTATAGTCCTAAATAGTGGTACTTTGGAGACAAGGAGAGAAAGAGAGAAAATTAGTATCTTTTAAAATGTGAACATAATATGAAGACTAATAATACATAGTAATTTTATTCCTGGGAGAATTCACCACTTGTGTATACCTCCAGTCATTCCTGGGAGAATTCACCACTTGTATATAGCAACAGCCAGCCAGACTTCTCCTGTTAACTTCTGCAGGGACTTTGGGTTAACGCTTTCCCATTCACATCTGTGAACCAGAGACAAATACTCATTAGAGCACAGATTATGGTTTCAATTGCTACAGTGACATAAGGCTACCCCTTCCAGAAGTCATCAGTGGGAGCAGAGAAAAGTAATTATTGATTAGTGGAAAGAATAAGGCTGCCAAAAGGTGGCCCTGATAGGATGTGTTGGCCAGAAGGAGAAAGGAACAGACGGGCTCAGCCAGCTTAACTGCAACCGTGTTGGGAATGGCACTGCTGTAGTGGAGCAGCTGGGGACAGAGGCTCTAGGATTCATGTAAGGATTCATTTCAGCAGCTTGAGGGAACCCTTGAGCCTGTGCAGGCAGAGAAACATGCCTTTCTGCATGTGTAAGTGCTCCAAGCCAGGGCATGCAAAATAGGCGTATAAGTAATAGCTGACAATTTTTCAGATGGGCAGGTTTTTCGAGACTTAAGAAAAAGTCTTTGAGAGCTTGGTTTAAGTGTGAGTGCTTCTAACTCCAGCTAAAATCAAGTGATATCACAAACATGCATTTCTGATAATCAGACCTGAACCCTGGTTCCTGGGGTTTTGACCCAAATCCCAGTGCTCCCACAACATTTCCATGCATATCCTGTGAGGGGACTCCCAGTCCCAACCAGTTACAACCAGAAAATCAGAAGAATTTTCATTTGTCGCTGGGATTGGGTTTCGTGCTTGTGCAAAGGAGATCCATCTAGCAAGGGTGCCAAGTGTGCTTGAAGGTGAGCCTTCTCTGTACTAATAACACCGGCCCACTTGCATGGCACTTGTTTTCTAACACTACCCCACCAGCTTCGTGATTTTGAACTGGCAGTCGAAAGCCCAAAATCTATTTCAGGCGATCTCTTCTGGGTGCTTTAGGCAGCATACTTTGCTCAAGGCAGTAGAAAGGAAATTTTCAGTGGAATAACATCTGTAGTTGTAGATTTTAGCGGTTTCTGCATCTGGACCTTGCAGAGAAAAACACATAAGGGCTGAGAGTTTCACTGCCCAGGAAAGGTCATTCTGTTTTGTGTGCCCATCATTTTCATGGTTTCTAACTGCTAAGTTCAGTCCTCTGCAAATGTTCTTGTTGCATCTAATGGCATTTCAGCTTTTTGAAGGAAGGAATCACTGCTGAGGTGACTTCAGGTAGAAGAAAGAAACTTTCTAGGCTCACGAATTCATGCTTTAGCAGACACTAAACCTTTCAGAGGCCACCTTTAAAAGTAGCAGCTTTATTACCATGGGTACAGTTTTGTATTGCACTCAAATACAATATTTGTATTGTATTCACATACAGTTTTGTATTGTACTAAAATATTCAAGCTCAGCTTGAATATTTGAACATTTTCAATTGGAAAATCAGAGAGCCACCTGAGTGCACTGGGAATATATTCACCCGAGGGTTCTGTTTGCACACACAGGTGCTGTGCCAAGGTGAACCTGCCAGGCACACATCTCTATTTACCTCCAAACTTACCCTGATAGGTGGGTTAAAATATTACAAACTGAGATAGGCGGACATTCAAGGCTTTTCTCTTAGGTTGTCATTTTATGTTAATTGAATGCCTGTGTTAATCTAATAGATTTTAGATTTATGGTGGGTTCTATACCATGTCATATTTTAATCAATACATATTCCAACATTTAGATGGACAGATGAGAAAATCTGCCTCATCTCTGCACTTTTGTTCTATCAGCTGTCAATAATTCCTAATTTGAATCCTTCAAATGATCAGATTTATGGGTTTTAGTATACTGCATTAATCATAGAAATTAACTTTTGTGGAAAATGATGTTAAAGGTCATACAGAGTCTTGAAAGAGCAGTAACTGTGTCTGTCTTGCAAACATGTTTGCAGCATCTCGAAAAGAAAGTGCATTAGAATATTTATCTGAATGAATCCTGCTGATTGTTCCTTATGTCTAAGGTCACTGCCTGCCAGTGAGGAGGTAATGGTTGAAAGAAACAATTGCTAAAATCCACAGGTTTAAGACAGCTGTGACTCCGGGCTTCTTGTACTCCAGTGGGGCATAGACAGGTCCTGCGGTGTTTCACTTGGATGGATTTATTCAGGTAAAACTCTAGAAAACTTGTTCTGCTTGAGGTGGTTCGTGCCTTCATGTTAAGCGCATGTGTGCCCTCCTGGAAGAGCTCACAGCAGAAAATGCTGCCACAGAGGCCAGAGCAGAGGAAGGACAGAGCAAAGGGGAGACATTAGCCCTGTCGCTGAGGCTCCAGGTTATGGCTATGGTCTTGAACCTCAACCAACACCTAACCCCGCTGCTACCCCTCAGAAGGCTCCTTGCCATCTGTTTGGGACTAGCTGGGCTGGTGGTGTCTCTACAGAGGACGGAGGCACCAGCCCTCCGATGAAGCACAGGATGGTGATTCCTGCCTGCTGCTCCCCACTCTGTTGGCAGAGGGATGGCGAGGATGAAGCATCTGAGCTTTCCCACCACACTGCTGGCTGTGTGCACCCAGTCCTGCTGCAAGAGCAGGCATGCTCCATCCTCTCGCTGGGGTGGGTCCAAGTGGGACAGCCTGGAGGAGATGGGGGAGGCTCAGGGATTGCCTGCCAGCCCCTTTGGTTGGGTCACAGCTTCAGCTGGGACCTTTCAAGGGCTACTGGTAATTTGTCATGCAGCAGAAAATCAAATATTGCAGCATTCCTCTCCTCGGCAGCAAACATGATGTCTCCACACCCTCTCTGGGGGCTGCTAGGACTGAAGGACCATCCTTAAACCTGTGGTGTTAGCGTGGCATGCTGTCATTAGACCACCAGTTGCTCTGTGGGATCGGTTTTAAATTGCACATGAATTATCCCTGTTTTTGTAATGTCTGATGGTATGACAGCAAGAAATTGTTTTCTTTGTGAAGGGACATATGCTTTAAGTTAGAGATACACTAAAGGGAGAAAAAACCCAAACACACAAATATCTTGCCTTGTGGACAGTGACATTCTGATTTTCCCTGTTCCTGTGGAATCATAATTCGTGATATTTGGAAGGCAGAGTGAGAAGACTTTGCATCTCTTTCTTTAATAAACACTTAAGAAAACTTACTGACTTTGGTGCTGCTGGATGGCAGCAGCAGAGGCTCTCAGTCACCTGCATTAAAGCAGGAAGCGGTGTCACCTGCTGGTGCCACCACCCAGCCAAGGCACCAGCAGCTCACAGGAAGGGCAGATCTTGACCTCCAGAACATTGTGCTGTGTTTGTGCCTATAAGCAGGCTCCAAAACATCACAGCTTTTTCTCTGTTGTTTTTTTATGTTTCTGTGGTTTGGTTGTTTTGGGGTTTTGTAGGGTTTTAGTTTTGGTTTGGTTGTGGGTTGTTTGGTTGTTTTTTGTTAATAGTATTAACTTTTATTTTTTTATTCAGAAATAGAAAACCCACAGTGGAATGTTGGGTATTTATATTGTAACTCTCTCCCATATGTAAAGTTCAAAGGTATATTTTGTTATGAAAATGGCTGCTGTTGTTCTTTAGAAGTTTGCCATGGTTGGTATTTTTGTACACTGAGGATCTCCTGTCACTGCCCCCTGTCCTGCCACTGACTGACCACAGTGATGCCCATCCCTGGGATGATGGACCACATCAGTGCACTGCCTGTTCCCAAGGCTGTGTGCTCAACAAGGAGCATGCAGTGGGATCAGATCCCAAGATATTGAATTAATAATGGGAAAGCCATCAACAGCTTGTGAGATCCCTAAAGTTTTCATATAACCCCTTCTTATCTCCAGATCAGCTGCTGATTCTAATTGGCATCACCAAAATAAACCAGAAATACCTTTGTTGATTTAGTTGGAACTATGCTAGAGCTAAATGGAAAGCCACAGCCCCCAGGTCTCCTATCTGCAAGAAGCCAGAATGATACTAGAAATGGCTACAGCATTACAGATATTAATTAATATTTGTGAAGTGTTTTCTAAACTTGGAACAAAGAATGAATAAACAAGCTAAATAGAACAACCATAAAATTGCAGAGAATTGACTGTGAAACCTAACAAGACCTCTGCATCTTTAATTTATATGTTTCTGTTTACCACAAGCATGTGCTAAGAAAACATGACCAGAAAAGGAAAGGTCTTGTCCCTTTTATCAGATAGTTTCTTCTACATGTACATTTGTATTCATGCAAATCCATTATAAGCACAGTGTTGTCTGAAATACAGTTAATAAATGAAGGCAGCACAAATGTGATTTTAAATCAGTTTAATAAAATTAGTCATGTAGATTTTAAATCATTTTTACAGTTGATTTAACATTTGCGACTGGTTTATAGATTATGATATAGGATAGTGTTTGCATCCCTGCAATTTTATTCCAATTTAGAAACAGTACAAATATTAATTTTTGCTTCAATAATGGAGCCTTTGAGAATTAAACTTGTCTTCTCTCAATACACATTTTATGAGAATGCTTTAAATATGTTTTTTAATATTTTTGAGGACTTTATTGTACATAAAGTTCTTTTAACTAGGACTTAACTCGAATCTGTTCACAAAAGTTTCTTGCCAGACATATGTAAATGTTTTCCATGATTAATTTAATGGCATGAAATACGTAAGAATTGTTATTCATAATATGAGGCATTTTGAGAAGTAAAAGACAACTGTAGCAAAATTCACATACCGAAAGGAGTGAAATATCCTGACCAGAAATAATAGTGATGGGTCTGTGTCATGGTTTAAGCCCAGCAGGTAACTAGGAACCAGGCAGCTGCTCTCTCACTCCCCCCATGTCCACCATGTCCCCCCATGTCCACCCCTCGGTCATAAGCCCATCTGCATGTTGCACCTCTGCCCTGATGGGCTGAAGTGTCATGGGCCCACTGGGCCAAAAATAATTCACCCTTATGTTGCCAAACTAAGTCCATCTGAGCCACTTCAATCTTAGCAGCTTTATCCACTTGTTGGTTGTTCTGGCGTTCCTCAGTGGCCCGACTCTTGGGTACGTGAGCATCTACGTGGCGTACCTTCACCACCAGCTTCTGCAATCCTGGCAGTGATATCTTGACACCGTGTAGCAGCCCTGGTGGGTTTACCTCTGCATTGCCAGCTGCTCTGCTTCCATTGCTGCAACCACCCCCCCAGGGCATCTGCCGCCACCCATGAGTCAGTACAGAGATAAAGCACTGACCACTTTTCTCGTTCAGCAATGTCCAAGGCCAGCTGGATGGCTTTCACCTCGGCAAACTGATTCGATTCACCCTCTCCTTCAGCAGTTTCTGCAACTTGTCGTTGAGGACTCCATATGGCCGCCTTCTGTCTTTGATGCTTTCTCACAATACGGTGGAAGCCATCAGTGAGCAAGGCATACTGCCTTTCACTTTCTGACAGTTCATTATGTGGTGAGGCCTCTTCAGCACAAATCACCTCCTCCTCCGGTGACATTCCAAAATCTTTCCCTCTGGCAGTCCACGATGACTTCTAGAATTCCTGGAGGACTGGGATTTCCAATTCAAGCTTGTTGTGTAATTAGTGCAGCCCACTTACTCCATGTAGCATCAGTTGCATGATGTGTAGAGGAGACTCTGCCTTTAAAC
>JAOEHY010037404.1:0-61566 GCA_025447955.1 Psilopsiagon aurifrons | reverse complement strand
TGCATGGATGAGCACCATGCATTTGTTTAGTCAGTGTTTGATGGTACATTTGTTTTAGAAATCTTATCTATACAGAAAAATTCAGAAATGATGGTCTTTCTTGGCTTCGCAATGACCTGTGAACATTTGTACAAGCAGGGATTCCCTACAATTGCCCAAGAGATCCCACCATTACACAGTAGCTAAAATCTATCAATATATCAGTAGCTATGAAACCAGCTGGACAAAGAGCCTTCTCTTACAGCAGAAAATTTCACCTCTATGTCCCAGCTCTCCTGACTAATTTGTCAGTCACATCACATATGCAGATATTTTATACAGCTTAATACTTTAAATAAATTCAAAAGGATGCTTTCCTGGTTCTGTAATTTGAATTATAATTTAGATCTGTGCAGAATGCAGCATAAATGTCACTCATATTTTACAAAAATATCCATTCTTCCTTTCATAGATAGAAATCTTCTGTCATTCATAATGACAGGTATAGTGCAGCTGACAGCAAGTTTCTTATCCACTATTCCCATCAACAATGTGCTGCTATATTCACATTTACTAGTTAATGTTTTAGAATAAAGGAGTATATTTACTACTTCCAACTAAAAATGTCTACAGCATAATGCACTATTTTTAGCCTTGCCTAATTGTATTTTACTGAGATCTTAATAACACTGAACATTCTTTAATTTACTTTCTCATTAATATCACTTAAATTCTTCTTAATGTTGAAGGAGAATTCATAATATAATTATGTAATGTATAACTCCTGAAAGTGGAAGAAATAATTCTTTTACAAGTAATCTAATACAATTAATTTCATCAGGTCCTATGTTCTCTACTGCTAAAAGAGAGCAGTTGCCCCCTCCAGACCAGACATGCATACCACTTAACGATCATGTTGCAAGACACCACCTCCTCAAAACCATGCTGGCTGGAAAGTGCAGGGTGCAACTGAGAGGTTCTATGAGAGGTTGGTCCAATTGGCTCATGCTGTAAAAATCCCCAGTGCATTAAGTCACTGCAAAAACAGGGTCAATGCAGACAGACCATACGGTTTTACTGAGGTTTCACATCTTCTGCTGTCACATTTTGGGTGCACTTACAGGGCATATACTCCTGTTCCGTACTGCAAAAATGAAATAATTAGTTCATTTAAAACTTGTGCTGAATTTTTTTGTTCTTTCTCACACTGCTTTGCAGGCAGAAAAGGAAAAGTTCCAACAGATTTTTCCTGATTCTGTTTCCTTACAGATGATCAATACCTCACTTTGAGAATTGCCATTTTGATGCAGATTTTACAGTCAAGTATTTAGTTTACTTAAACTCTATAAATTAACAGTGGTCTCAGGTTTTATGCTGACAGTAGTAAAAATAAGCACCATCATTTTTTCTAAGTCCTAATGTTTCTTTGGTCCTCTCCTCTAATTCTTCCGCGTTCCTGATGTACAAGATTGGACACTGTGAGGTTTAGCAAGTGTGGTTTCAATATCTCTTTGGGGGATTGTTTTCCTATGTCCTTACATAAGTAATCTTGGCAACAGTAAAAGCATGGCATTTTCTCTGTCCCTGATAAAATGAACTGTCCTTCCCAGTTACAGCACTGCTACTACAGAACACACATCAGTGAACAAGAAGGTTACAAAGCATTAAAACAGTCCACTGGGACAAACCAATGCTTATCTGTGAAAGCAGCACTTACTGGAAAACTTATTTTCTATTTCCTTGTGAAGGAAAAAGATTAAAAATACTACAATGCTGCCTGGAGGGCTAAGAAAGAGACTGAAAACCAGCTAAAGGGATATTAGCAGAAATGATCAAAGTGGAAAGATAAAGCCAGCCTAACTGGTAGCTTGAAATGAAACAATGGAGAGCTGTCAGAGTGACCACATATGTTAATAAAAAAAAAAAAAAGGCAGAGTAGATAAAGTATCAGGGCTGGGGATGTAGAGAATGAAATGCCAAAACCATTATGGGGCATTAAAAGACAATGGGGATTTTTCAGTTTCAGCCAAACCAGTTCAACAGAAATTGCTTCAAAGAGGATATCTCTGTACGTAAAAAATTCCAACCTAGAAACTTGGATTTCTTCAACATATATGTCAGTGTCACGGAAAGCTCAGGAAGGAGACTGTCTGGAATAAAGTCAAATTTGCCACCTACCCATCTGTTTGGCCAGTATTTCTTCTGGCTCTTTTTTCCTTCTTCACATGATCCTGATCCTCTGTTCTCCTGCCTTTCTGGCCTTTTGCTTGCATTTATTTTACTGATGTCCCATCCCTTGCATATCTAGTAAAACAACTCAATATGAGCTTAATGTTATGCACTAATTAGAGTAGCTATGCCTTTGGACATGGGTTTCAACCACTCGCAGAAAATTCCAGCTTATCTGACAACCAAAAACTGCTACCTACAAATGTACTATACATTCAGATGTGCTTCTATGCAGGCTTTTAAGCATGGATGTCACAGCTGCTCAAAGAAGAGCAAGAATGATGCTATCTAGAGCAGTACGTGCATATCTGTAACCAGAGACACATGGAGATGTGTCACTTCTAGTCAATCTGGTCCTGTGGGGAGCTTCAAAGTACCCCTTGAGGGAAAAACAGAGTATAACCAAATAGACTATTAAGGCACACATGCAAGCCTTTGCATGACATCAGTCACCAAATAAATGTAAAAGACTTTAAAGTAAATGTAGAGAATAAAGAATGGGAATAATACATCTCCATCACCCAGTGAAGCAGTTTTATTATCTTGAAACCATTAAGCTATTCTTATCTGCTTGTGTACAGGAGCAGCTTTTCAATGTCAGGAAAACCATCCTCCCAGCAGTATCTATTAGTTTGTCATCTGGGATACCTAAACCTCCATGGGATGGGGGTGGGCAGCTCACTACTGCTGAAAGAAGCCCAGAGGATCCACCTATAAGCTGATGCACCTTAGGCGGCTATCATTAATAGAATATGACCAGTGGTCCAGTACAGCAGTTTGTCTTAATACAGAGAAAAGTACTCGCAAACATCTAAAGCAACTTCATATTTTCTTTTCAGGGGAAAGGGAGTTACTTCCTTATTGCTACTAATAGATGACATTTTAACATCACTGTGTTTTGAAAAATGGGAAGTTCTGTATTGAAATACAGATGTGTCCAGCACCCTCTGAGTCCTACAGTAAGCCATTCTACTACTCTTGGAAAAACACCTTCAGTTTGCAAGAAGCTGTATAATTCTTATACAGACTGTTACACTTAAAACTGACCACCTTATGCTTTACTGGGTTAAAATGGAGTTTACAAATGAGAGCAGATTAAATGTTTCTGTCTCTGTTGTGCTTTACCAGTGGCACATTTTACTTCATTATCAGTCACACAACTGCTGTTTGGTGTGTCTTGCAGTTATGGCAAAGAAGCCCTTTTACAAAGTGCTTGGCCTTCAAGACAGGCTGTTCTAAGAAGCAAAGAAAGAGTCAGCATTAAACAACCCATGGATAGGGAAAAAATGTGTCCCTGAATGGCAGTCAGCTTTCTGGACTATCACCAGTCACATGAGTAAACAAGAGATTAGCTGCTGTAAGTGGTTAATTCCCAGGTTTGGGGCTCTTAAGGATTTCCTTCAGGATAAGGCTGGTTAAATCACATTAAAAAAAAATACATTGAACTGGCAAATATTGCTGCACTCTCATTTTTTGCTCCAGTTACATATTTTTTCACCAACAACCCTTTTAAGCTAATCAGGACTGCAGGACTGTCTCCAAGATCTGCTGTATAAGGTGTTTGGTTTTCAGTAATGACACGGTTGTCTCAAGAAGCTAATTTAGGGCTCAGAGAGGTTATGACTAGATGTGGGAGGCTTTAACTTCTCAGAATTCTCTTTTTGTTTATAAAGCTACTGTATTTTGTCTAAAATAGATCCTAAAAAGTGTAGATAGACTAAAATAGATCCTAAATAGTGTAAAATAGATCCTAAAGTGTAAAGAGAAAACTAGCTATTACATTTAAAAATAACATCTAACACTTTCACACATTCAAGCTAAGGTATGACAAAAACTGTAAGAACAAATATATTCTTTCATGAGTATTCTGCCTGCTTCTTGTACCTCAACAGACAGGTGATGATGAGTTAACATTGTGAAATATTCTGGTTTAAAGCCAATCCTAATTAACGGACTAGCTACACAAATTCAAGGGGTAAACATGGACCACTCCAAAGCCTTATGTCAGAGAAAAAGACCCTCAGGGAAGTCTACAACTTTAAATCACTGCTGATTTTGCATGGAGGGAGCTCAAAAACATGCATCGTGATCTGCTGTGCAAAGCCCTTAAGTAGACCGAGTAATGTATGTCTTATACCTTGGTAACGTATATACTCCTAACAAAACAATTCCAAGCCTTTTTGAAGTTTTCACATCTACAATCTGAATCCTCAAATTCAATTCTTTGCTGTTGCCTATCCTAGTCCAGGAAAACCATTGATCTTAGAAAAACTCAGTTTGTGCTGTGCCCAAGCTACGAGGGGAATTTTTCTGACGCATCTGCCTGTTATCCAGCTCAGAAAACAACTCACTGAACACCCATAATCAACAAAATAAGGCAATTCCTCAACAGAAAGCACAGTATAGTGCATTTTATGCTTACCAAACTATCCACATCTATGCTTGAATTTACGGCCCACTGCAAGGTTCCCATGATGTTCATAGCTAAAGTAAGAATAATGCCAACTCTACCTGGTCCGTCACCTATGGAGAGAAAAACACACTCAATTTATATGCAAATAAATCAGAAAATTAGCATGTATATCTTAGAATACATATTCACATTCTCTCCTCTTTTATTTCATGGAGAAAACACAGATTTGCTACTTTTACAAAGGACTGCGAGCTTAATCATCAGCTAAACACCTGGCTTTGCCGTTGAATTCATTAGAGACCCTGTTCTTGCTTTGGCAGAACAAAAAATTAAATCTTGGTACTTCAGCTGTAAAGAGAATTGGGCCTCTGCAAATCTTGGTTTCCATTTCCTTTTTACAAAGCATGTAATCCCTGAAATTATTTTTATCTAACTAAAACACCACAGCTGACAGCTTCAAAATTCAAGGTAGTTGTGCTGGTTTACATTTTCATTTCTCAGACAAATAGAGGACATGTTCTATTTACTGTTCCACAAAGATGCAGATACAAATTCTTTTGCTTAATTGTCTGTTGAAAAAAGCAGGGGGTTTTCCAGGGATTTTCCTTTATGAGTTCGTACAGTATAATATAAGCATTTAAACTACCCCACTGTTGGTTTTAATCTCATTATGGGTTAAATGGAACTGGGAATTTAAACCAAATGCCTTTGTATGATTTCTCCATTTATTTTATGGCTTTCTTTGACAACCTTCCTCCAGTTTTGCTTACATACATCTTGTTATCAGAGCAATTACAGAAGTAAGTAAGAAAAACAAAATATTCCTCCTGAAAGCTGGCATATTAAGAAAAGGAATTCAGTATTGCTCCAAGGACCTATTACTTATAAAGTTTATAGTGGTGGCAAGATGACAAATTTTCAAGTTTTCTGAAAGTGCTTCGAGCACTTTTCTCAAATATCCAGAAAAACAATAACACAAGAAACAGTTTTCCTAAAAAAAAAAATCCAAACTACTGAGCACATGAAATTAAAAAATGAGAAGGGCAGCAAGGGAAATGATTCCCTGTGAATTTTAGGGCAACTAAAAGTCTCCTTTGTGACAGAAGTACTGTAGGTGCACATTTTATTACAGAAGCATTTGTGTGGTTGGATTGATTTTTTTTTCCCCCTAAGAATCAGGAGAGTTCCTCACATAAAAACAGAGGATAGCATTTAATACAATACTGGATAAAATGTACACTTTTCTTAGCTCCTTTTCAACACAGCATGATCAAATGAAATCTGGATATTGTTAGAACCAGAAACCTCAACAACATCAGCAAATTCTTGTTCATCAGTGGCCATAGTATTGCAACTGCATCCAGATTGTGCACACAAAATTCAGTGTAAAACTTGGGGAAGAGAGAATAATGTCAGAGAATCAAAATTGAAAAAAAATACTTAACAAAAACATAGTGAATTTAAAACCATGTTTGAAGTAATCTGTGGCTAAACCCGCTGAGGTTTTCCACAGAACTGAATTATTCCAACATTTGGGGGACATTATTCCCCTATTCTCTGCTTGTCAGAAACCGGCTACACCTGGCCAGCCATGGGCAGCATTTCAAATACAATTATGACAGTAAGGCATACAGTGATTCTCATTCATGTACTGGTTTTACCAAGATTGGTGAGCCATTTTTAAGGAGATTTTGAACGGAATTTGCAAAACTTCACATCAGAAAATGCACCAGTGAGATTGTAATTACTGAACTGCATGACTGTTTCTACTATTGGTTTGACCTTAAAAGATCATTAAAACTTTGCATGTCTTAGACATTTGCAAATTAAAAGAACATTAATGTCTATTTACTAAAAAAGTCTGAGCTATACAGATGATAATCAACATCCAAGCTTTTCAGTACACTAACATGGTTAGATTAATGTGGTTTCAAACACATTAAATTGTTTACAGCAATTATCATCACTAAAAGTTCTGTCCCTTCAGATACTGTTTTCAGACTAATCTCTTTAATGAGTACTCTACAACATCAGATTGCAGATAATAATGTCCAATTTCTATTTTAATTAAATCATGTTTATTATTATGACATACTAAAATCAGTGACTCCAATCTATGCTAAACATGCTTGCAATAGATTATTTCCCTTGGAAGTTTCTAAAGCAGAGCTGTTAAATAGAAGTTTTCCATTTCAATACTGCAATAAAATTACCATACCTGTAGTTATGATAGAGATGAATGCCACAGCAACAAAAAAGACAACAAAAATCATTTCTATCCTCATATGGAACCAGCGCAGTGTTGACAGGTAGAGGAACCAGTTTGCTGTGTGTAGGTTCAGGGCTTTGTGAAATAAGGTCTCAAAATACGGCTGCCGCCCAAAAGCTCTCAGTGTCCACAGACCTTTTAAGCTTGTAACAAGATGGGTGAATATTGGACTCCGAGCTGTAAAGTGTTTAAATTAGAAACATCATAAACACTCATAAGCAAATACCTTTGAAATAACACAGATATACAGATTTATGCTCTCACAACAGTATAATTGTTGTCAGTGTTTAATTTACATATGTTATTGGAGTACATGACCGAAGTAACCCCAGAGCAGGATATACAACAGACTTTGCATGAATGGTTTGAAATGCCATATCGTGTAGTACCAGGAAGGGGTCACATTAATTCTTCACAGTTAGAATACTACTTGGGGAAGCTTCTGCAGAGAAAGCTGGCTCCTCACCAACCAAAATGAATTTCTGTAATTCTGGTAACTCCATCAAGTGAAGTTTCCTTAGCACAGAGTAATGCCCTGAATTCAACTGCACTGACATTGCAATTTTGAAAGTGGTGAGCCAGTGCTGGATCCCTGTGAACATCAAAGAAATTTAGATTTAGATTTGAGGAACTTCAGAATTACACTGCAGTAAAGGAAAGATGGTCATCAGTGTTTAAGATTCAGGATTGATTTGCTGAGGATCTGCCAGACCAGTTGTAAAGCCAGACCAAAGTGCTTGATCTGCAAACTCACCCTTCAGAATAAGGTTTTCCATTTTATTTGGAACACGTTAGTCTCTTAATGGGAGGAGAGGAAGGAAATTTATTCAAATAACTTATTTAGAAATAAGAATTCTTTGGAATAAAAATGCATCAATTCCAATTATTTCTTAAAAAGAAACAAACTCATAGGGCACATACCAAAACTGACCACAATTTTTCAAGTTACATTTGCTCTCAAGAAAACTGTATGTCAAGACTTCATTTGTTTTCAGCTGCAGTGGTGATAAAGCCCAGGTTTAAAAAGATCTTCTCCATTGCTCTTTGGCAGCAGAGCACTCAGTATCGGCTGGATCAGTAACAGCACTGGCTTTAAAGGAGAAAAGTGTTCTGCTCCCAGAGACAATAGTATCTTGCAAGAGAAAAGGCAAAGAAGAGTTGAAAGGGTGAATCACTTCTCAATTGATTTGTTGTGGATTTAGAGTTCTACCAATTTTGCTGCTCCTACCTTCAGATTCCAGTTGTTTCAGCTGCTGAGAAGTGTGGAGGAAGTATGCCCTTAACACAATAAAGGCTGCTATCACAGGCACTGATGCCAGGAAGATGTAGGGTTGTAATATTGAGACTACTGTTATAGCGCCAATCACAATCAGTATTAACTGTAGAATGAAAGAAAAATACTATTGATATAGTAAACTTGTCACTTTATAGAATAGAGATTGGTGATGAATCTCCTTCCCATCACAACTATGTATCACTCCGACAAACATAAAGTGCTAACCTAAGTAGGATTTGCAGCTGAGAACAAACCTCCATGAAAAGATCATGAATAACTCAGGCCAGATCCATGACGTCTTGGAGTATCTGCCATCTTTTTTAATAGATGGAAGAAGTGTTTTCTGTTGTACAACCAGAATTGCAGGCTTCTAAATCACAAAGCCACACAAAAACAATGGCAGCTAGGCATTCACTGTCCAGTTAAAATTGCAAAAACACGACCTGAAGTATCTGCAACCACCTCCCAAATGCAGTGATGGTGTCCCTGTCTTGTCTGGACTAGGGGTGCCAGCCTGTCAGGAGCTGACTACTACTTGTCTTGATCAGGACAAGATAGGAAATAAGTTTTAATATAATTTGTGGTATGAAAAATTTGCAGTTTCAGGAGAAAGAAAGATGGTTTAAATAGACAGATGACTCAAAAGGGACAAATTCATTCTAGAGTTAATCCATTAAACCCACCATGGTCTCATAAGACCTCATCCTCGGTAGCTCCAGACAGATTCAGCTAAATCAGGCTTTGATCTTTACTCTAGAAGCACCTCAATCACTTAGACTGTTTTTGTCTCATACCTAAATCTAATGAAAATCAAGTATACCAGTGTACACAGAATAGCAAAGCTCTGCTGTGCATCAGGGTGTTACCTTTCACACTGAGCAACTACTTCAAACTGCAAACTTATCTGTTAAAAGCAGCTGCAAATGGACAATTTGGACAAAATTATGAACATCCCATTGAAACATCATTTGAAATGACCACTCAGCAAAGAAACAGATGGAAAGCAAAACTAATTTCACATTAGGAAGAAACCTGCTGGTGGTGCCTTTGCTACTACATCTATATAAATTCCAGGAAGGACTGAAATTGTCAGTACTCCAAGTCAGAAGTCTTTCAGGAGCAGGCAAGCATGTTCCAGATTTCTTACCTTTTTTTTTTTTTTATCAGAAATCTGGGCGATGCAATAGAAAAGTAAGTGTAAAGGCAAACAGAAGATGACACCTTCTCTACAGGGCAGTAGCAAAAACCAACACACAAGCCAGCGATGCTGGCATATGGTCAGGGAATGGCAGTAGAGGGTTCAGGTAGCCCAGTTAAGAACCACAGTGCTGCACTGCCATGCCCCAGGTGCTGAGCTTTCAGGCCTGGGACAGAGGCCAGATGGGGAGACTTGTTCTAATCCTTCCTCTATGTCACCGGTTTTGTAATGCAGCTGGTGGAAGAGATCGCGATTCAGTAAGGGTTCAGGGTGGTGATGACTGTAATGGCTAATCTGGTTAAACAATGGGGGTTTATTATTTAGGGAAAGACAGTCATGTTCACAGGTATAAATGTCCAGTGAGTTCACCATGACTTTATGAGTGTGACTATATTAAACCTTAAGGACAATCATTATATGCTAGCAGCACCTCACGAAGGATCTCTAAAGAATGATGGCTGCACTATAAGCACTGGTAGAAGACCAAGATAGATGTTAAGACTAGTGCTAATGCTACTGCAATCATAAGCTGGTTACAATTCATACCCAAGACGTATAGAGCAGGCCAGACAGCTGTCAGAGAAAGCATCACAGATGCCATCTCTTGACATTGATATGAAGGCTGATACTGCTGTTTCATTTACAGGCAACTGAGTACGTCCCAGTGATTGGAGAGTAACCCTGGCCTCTTTCAACCTTAAGGTTCATTCATCCTGGATGAAAAGCCCTTGTCCCTGAAAGGGAAGACCCACCAATAAGTCTACTGCCCATAAAAGTCCTAAGAAAAACTAACCATCATCATCTTGTAGATGATAAAGGAACTGGAACATCTCATATACAAGGACAGGTTGATAGAGCTGCGATTGTTTAGCCTAAAGAGAAGGCTTAGGGGATCTTACCTTATGGTATTTGTTATATATTATTTTGTGTATATGTGCAAATATTTTTGTGAATTATGTCTGTTTAACAATTATATTCTGTTTATATAAATACCACTAGATAGTTGTTGCAGATAAAATGCATCAGTGGCACCCAGTGGGAAGATAAGAGGCAATGAGCACAAGCTGAAATGCACAAAATTCCATTTAAATGTAAGAAAAAATTTATTTTTACCATCCCCACAATAACACTGGAACAGGTTATTCAGAGGACTTGTGGAGTGTCCACCCCTGGAGATATCCAAAATCCAATGGCCCTGAGCAACCTGCCCTAGCTGAACCTGCTTTAAGCAGAGGGGTTGGAGAGGTCCCAGGTCCTAAGTCCAGAGATCACTCACACATTCTGCAACAATCATCAGACTTCCTTTCAGAGGAATCTGACTTTGTCCATAAGCAGGGTCCATGGAATTTTAAAGCTTCCAAACAAGTCTGAATCTATAGAAGATCAGAAGGATTTTTTTTCATGAAGGGATGACTGGTGAAAAGCATTCAAGACAGCATTCAAGTAGGTTAGATGATCTTCACCAGCAGAACCTGAAAAGCCAGGGCATCTTATCATGGATGTTCAGGAGCCTCTGCAGTTGAGACTGAGGAGACAGAGGTGAACCTATGGGACACCAGAGCATAGGTTAGCCTCTGAAAGGCATCACAACAGAAAAGCCGAGTATAGGGATTTTCCCTTACTGTTGAAAATAAGAGAAACCAGTGTAGAGAGTCTGAAACATAGAGACCGGCTAACTAAAATAATTTTGGAGTAAAATCCTTGGGGCAGATCCAAAATACTAGAAACAAAATGGTCACATCAGAAAAGACAGTAGTGAATCCTGATCATAACAAAGATAACACTAATGATTCAAAGAAGGTCTTAGTGTCCATGTTTACTCCTTCAGCAAATCTTCATGACATCAGCGGGACATGAAGTAGAGTGTAATGTCATTGAACCTCTTCATGTGAAGTTGCATTGGCCTCTCTGAAGTCATGAGCCTAAGTTAGCAGTAACTAAAAAAGATACAGGGAAAGAGATTTGGCTTTGATCAGATGATCATGTTGCTAGGGGTTGTAAAGCAAAGCAAACTCACAGACGGAGACAGGCAATCTGTGCAGCAGAGTGTTTAGGTTGATTGCCAGGCCTGCCTATCTCCTAAATAAAGGTAGAGAGGAACAGGAGGGAGAGGAGAGATTTTATTTTATTTTTAAAATATTTCTGGGAATCAATTCTACCCGAGGAAAAGCTGGCATTGCAGCATTAGTGGCGGGACACTAATGAAGAGTGCTGGGATCCACACAAAGCCGTGAAGTCTCAGAACAGGCAGGATGGGAAACAAACAAAGGCGTCCTCCTTGAGAAACACTGGAATTGCCTCTATCTCTGTATTTTTTCAATATTCTCTTCAATGTGGATGAATTGGAAGGTCATTCAAAACTGAAGATTTCACAATGCATGGGTTTCCCAGGACATTTGCTGGAAACAAGCCTTTCCATCAAAAAACTGGAAAGTTTGCAATTCTACAATTAAAAAGGGCTAGAGACAGACTGAGAAAATAGTGGCTGTTCAGCCTGGAAAAGAGAAAGCTGCTTGGAGACCTAATAGCAGACCTTCCAGTATTTGAAGGGGGCCTATAGGGATGCTGGGAAGGGACTCTACATTGGGTACTATAGCCATAGGACAGGAGGTAATGGGCTCCAACTTCAACAGGGAAGAATCAGGATAGATACAAGGAAGAAGTTCTTTACTGTGAGGGTGGTGAGGCACTGGAAAAGGTTGCCCAAAGAAGTGATAAATGCTCCATCCCTGGCAGTGTTCAAGGCCAGGCTGGACAGAGGCTTGAGCGACATGGTCTAGTGTGAGGCATCCCTGCCCATGGCAGCAGGGATGGAACTGGATGATCTTAAAGGTCCTTTCCAACCGTAACTATTATATGATTCTACAACCTAGGGATGTGAAATTCCTTCAAATAACAGAATCATCTAAAGCTCTCCTCCATCATAAATAGTTATCCAGTGCCTGACAGACTCATCTTAAATTCCGGAGACTCAGGGGAAGCCACAAAGATGCAAAGGATAAAAAGACAAAATTACGCAGTCAAACTTGTGAAGGGAAAAAAACCAAAAAAGGGTAATAAAAGCATAGAACTTCCCAACTGAGATTGGAAAACAAAACATCATGGTTCAAGCTGCCCAAAAAGGCAGCCCAGGAAGAGTTTCCACAGAAGATAAAATAACAGAAAAACAAAAATATATTCAAGAAAAGAGAAGAAGCACATTAGGGGTGATGCTAGCAAACGGATAATAGAAGAGGCTAAGGATGTAAAGTCATGGAAATGAATGAATGCAATCGAAGGATAGCATGAAAAAAAATACTGTCTAGAGCCAAGGTAACCAAAAGAAACTAAGGAATGTCCTTTACACCTCTAAAGTTGAATGCAGGCAGAAGCAGGGATACTTGTACTGGAGGGGTATAGAGGGCAAAAATGTTTCTGAGCCTGAGTACTAAAAGTGGTTTGCACAAACAGTGGAGGTACACATATAGCCAAGTACTCAAAAAAGAAGTGATGAAGCTGACACACAACAAAAGAACCTATGCAAATAGGTATATAGACTGAAAAAAAGGAAGAGGGACTTTATTCCAATTGTTATTTCTTCTTCTTAATAGGATTTCTTTTGCATGATGTACAACTGCAACTCTACAGTGCTATAAAACAGCAAAATTTAGAACTTTTATTCTACAAACCTGAATGAAGTCAAATACTGTAAGTGGAAGTAAGTCATCCAGTATTGCCGTATCTTTGGAAAATCTGTTTAGCATACCACCTATGGAATGAAAAAAAAAAACCAAAAGGGAAATAAAGTCAAACATTTTAACACCCCCAAAATCCTATTTATTACTTTAATAAAAAGAACAACTTTTTCCGAATACAAAATCCTGAGTACAAGAATTTTTCTATCACATGCAATTCTGCTACACTGCAGTTTAGTGGAGCTATAGCTTCTTTCTCCATGGAGGAATTTGGCTCCACAATGTCTGTTTCAACTTTCAGAATTTTGGGGAAAAAAAAAAAAAAAACAACAAGAAAATGCAATAAAAAAAATACAATTGAACAGGCAGAGACAGGGACACACAGCATAAGGTCTGTATCCCTTATGCAGCAGGCCCTGCTGATACACAGACAGTTTGCACAGCAGCATTTGCATGAGTTTGCACACCAGTTTCCCAGCTTCTCAGCAGAATCACTGTATTAATCACCAGGTAACAACAGAATTAAGAATTTAATGGAAAAATGAAGGAGAAACCCTATACTGTATTGACATTTACCAGCACCTCCTGTAATTTAGTAAGAAGCAGTAAGAAGGGTAGAGGGTAGGAATTTCATGTACAGCAGGAGATAGAACTTGTTGTACCAGTTATGTAATGAACTCTGCATCAACTCCAGAGTCAAATTTGAACACACATACCATTATTCACACTAACTGAAGTTTTATGCCATTTTAGTAGCACTACTCACGAAATAAAGCACTATTTATCATCCACATCTGACTCCTTGTCACTCACCACATAGCTGACTAGAGCTTTTCTATTGCAGTTTTAGACAAGGTCTATTCATTAGAAGCTATTCTAGTTTTATTGCTTCAAACAGTTAACAGTTCCTTTTCTCTAACTTACAAGGTGATATTTCAGAATCAGAATTGATAACTGAAATATGTCACACTTAAAGTGCAATCAAGATTCATTAAAAGATTCACAAATTACTTAATGTGGCGAACTTCTAACATTCAGCTTGATTGAAAATGTAAATGAAACCAACAGTATCCTTTAACAGAATGAAAACTGCTCAATTGAAATGAAACCCATACATGAGTCAATCAGCTCCCATCCCAGTTACCTGCTTTCCAAGAGTTGAATTTTGACATAGGTGCATGAAGAACTGCATGCATCATCTTTTGATGAAGAATTTTAGACACTGTGATGAGCGTATGCACAAGGGGCAAACCTCTGAAGATTCCCATGGCAAGCAGGGTATCTGCCACTCCCACGTAGATATAAACAATGTAGTAGGTGCTAGTGTCAGTGACAATCACAGGAGGTTTGTCAGAGGTACTGTTTTCTGATTGTGTTGCATTTGCTTTCAAGGCTATCCTGTTTGATGGAAAAAAAAAATGCATTACTGGAAATAGCATTTGTTTCTCTTATTTTCTCTACTGAAGAGTACTTTCATGTTCATTTATTTTAAAACTATGTTAATGATTAGTATATGTATTTCCATTCACTTCTAAATATTGTCCTGTATGTCTGAAATGGAAACTATAAATTACCCCACAATCCACTCAGCGAAGTAACACTGTGTGTGTTCAGCAGTCAAGGCAATAAATGGCTTATTCATCTACTCTGCTACCTTTGGTAACTCAGGAACCTACTGGCATTCGTAGCAATTTCTGAAATTAGATGCAATTGTGCAGTGAAGGGTTTTTGCCAAGATGGAAATTCAGCTCATGGTATAACTACAACCCCTCCAATAATTTTCTTCAAATTACTGTGAAAACGTACTGCTTTGGTAGTCTCTTGCAGATCTACTGCCTGTTAAATCACTGACAAAACTAGCCTAATCAAGGAAAACACATCCACCTCCTTTAATTAGAAAAACATTTAAGCATGGAAAAGAATTAATCTGGAAGTAAAATGCTTTAGGTGTACTGTAATAAACACCTTAGTGACCTACTGTAAGGAGACATCAACATAAACCCCTCCTCCTCATCAGACCTGTCTCACCATATGTTTTCAGGCTTAGCGCTTCAGGACTAAAACAGGGATCAAAAGCATTAGCCCAGGAAAAGCCATACTGCTGCTCTCTATGTTTTAACCTTCATCTGCCTGACCCTGTAACTTCTGGGAATTTTTCACAGGTAAGCAGAAGAAACAGTACAAATGAAAGGAAACTGCTCCCTTAAAATGTTCCTTAGCAGATGTCTCACCTGGCATGCTCTGAAAGTGACGAACCACAGTGTATTCAGGATAAGACCATGCATCCCTAGAGTCAGCTGACTCAGGAAAAGACTTGCATGCATTGTTATGGGCTCAATATAACAAGGCACAAACCATTTGATTGTCAGCACTTAAAAGAACTACCAGCTAAAGATACCACCTACATGAGGGATTTTGACCCTCCATCGCTGAACCATTTTATGGAATATAAGCTAGTGCCCATCCATATAGAATTCTGGCTGAATTAATTATTTATGGCAAAAATCAATATGATGGAGACCACGGGTCCTCACTACTTACTTTTTAAGAAACCACAATCCAACAAGAGAAGCAGCTACCTGTGACCAAAGAAAACAAAGTCCATTTTTTTATCTTGTCATATTATGCAATTTTTCTTACTTATCTTCTTCTACTGACTTTATAATTGCTTTTAGAGAAAGCTTTATAAATGTATGGAAGTCTAACTTCCCTGAAGCAAAATCTTTGCCAAAACTGCTCCTCTTTCCACAGAAACTATTAGTGCATCCCACCAGGAAAGCTACATTTAGACTTGTATTACAATCAAGCTCTCAAGTGCCTAAATACTCTTTTATTGTTTTTTACCCTAGTATTAACAAAGGCTTGCTAATGCATTCCTAATGACAAGGAATATTCACTGTACGTTTTAACATATTTTAAGTTTTAAAGACTAATATTTCTTCCTAAAAGAGACTCAGTATCTTCAAAGGCAGCTATTCAAATACAAATGTCAAACTTTTAATACTGTTAATTTTGCATTGTTGTTTTTGGTAGCTGATACCTACTTTTGATATATCAACTCATCTGATATTTACATAATTCTCTACATAATCTATTTTAATACTTTAAAAATGTGGAATTGAACCATTCTTTTGTGAGATGCTTTAATGCTTAACAGAAGCTTACTCTGTAACACCATTTCTTGCCTGTCCAGTGAGGCACTGGAGATCTTCATACATTTCACCACATTTCAGTCTACTATACTTCTGCCTATAATCTTTTTTCTAAAGGTTGACATAGTTTCTACAATACTCTTCCCATATATTTTTATAGCACTGGTACAGGAATGTATTGCCATAATGCCACACTACCTAATTACTTCTGCTCCTCAGGAACCACTAACTGTTGGAGGTCTTATAGTAAATGACTCAAGATTGACCATGATGACCTGAATTTAAACATTTGTGAGGATCAGGCTTCTTTCACAATAATACTTTCAAATCTCTCACAAGAATTCTTTTCTCATCCTCACAACAGAGTCAGAGTTTTTCAGCTGTGAAGATGAAGGTAGACAATACAGTGACAGAATAACTTCACAAAGCCTTTCTGTATGTTACCAATTGTAACTGCTCTTCTTCCAGTTCAGCAATCCTAGTCTCCGCAAATTACATCTAGGAAATACAGTTCTGAGCCACTTAAAAGAACTACAAACACACACAACCCCACAAATATAGGAAGAATGTACGACTGATGCCCTATTTATGGTGATCTGCATGGACTCACCCTGGAATCTACAATACAAAGCAATCCATTCTAAATCTAAGATAGTACCTCCAGCATTTCCACAACACTCCCACCCAGCTCTGAAGGTGTCACAACTCCACTTTCAATTTATGTCACTGCTCTCCCAGTTCAGCTCTTGGAAGCTCATCCCTAACCTCTCTGCACTGTCTAGGGTCAGAAGGGTGCAAACTGTTAGCAGAGGCCACATAACCACTTGCCACGGTACTTCATCTCATGCACAAAGATTTGCTAAAGGTTACACAGTCTGTACTATAGTCTGTACTATGGCTGAATATCTCCCAGCCCATTAATTTATCAATAGGCTTTTACTTAAGCAAATGCATACTGTACTGGAAAGTTTGACTTAGATGGATACATTCTTTGTCACGGGATTTATTCTTCAATTAGAAAATAAGGCTTTTAAATTATTTAAAAAGGTTTCAGTTAAATTTAAAAGAAAAAATTGGTAATCAAGATTAGACAGGTATGCTAAATATACAGGGATACATCTGATATACCTCAAAGTTAAAATTTCCTTTCTCCTTAAAACGCGCATTTAGCTTTGCTATTGTAGGTTTATACTGGCATTTCCCACCAGCAGGAAAACAAAAACTTATGTAAGAACAGCTATGCAACTAAATACTGTCTTGCTCCTGGAAGTGGTTTAAAAATTTGGGATCTCAAACTTGATCTAAGCTCCAGGCTTTATCCCTAGTCCAAAAGAACTAATTTAAATCATCTGCAACATAACATTAGTGTAGATTCAGGATAACATCAACCATATCCTTCTCCAGGTTTGATGATACTAGAAGTTTGAATACCACCACAGAACTGTTACAAACCTTTCACTGACACAGTCAGCCCAAAACTAGTTCTAATGGAACTCCTAATGGATTTTTCTCTTCTTTCATTTCATGTTGAACAAAGCCAAGAGAAGTTGGTACCATATTTTATAATTCGACATATGAATTTCATTAATCTCCCAGTCTTCCCTGTGAAACATGCTCCTTCCCTCAGAAAAACACTTGATTTAGAACACTAGGTGTAAAAGAGGACCCTGTGAGATACTGTATGTATCCTGAATGTCTTTCCTAAATTGGGAGACAAGTCAAATGCAGGAAGTTTCTGTTATAAGAAAAACAGTCAAACTTGCATCATCAGATAGGTTCTTCAGCACTTTTTCTGACAGCGTTTTCCACCGTACTTGGAAAAAGTTTTCCCTGCATGCTCCAGGAACACCCCATCCATCTTTAAATGCTGTCTCAGGCATTCTGCCCTCCGCCTTACCACTCTTCTTCCCCTAGCAGCAAAGCTTCTAACTTCCTTTTGAAAGCAATTCTTCAGAATTCATGTATGTGCTCAAAGGAAAAAAAAAATGTAATTGTTGTTGTTAACCCCTCAAGGCTCTGAACAGTATCTTAGTATGGAAAATGGAAGATTATTCACCTGTGAACAAGAGACCTGCATAGGACAACAATTGTTATCTACAGTACCACATAGCAGAAAGTAAGTGTGATAATTTGAGAGAGTGGGTCTTCTGCTGCCATGCACTAATCACTATGTTTGGTGAGAAATGCTCATCTAAACAGTAGAAAAGTCATTGCAATATCACTTACAGCAGTTGCCAATAAGTGATACATACATGAGCTAATGCTAATAAGCTGATGCTTTATCCCTTTTATAACAAAGAACAAAGTTTGAACAAAAATCCTTTGTAGTAACATGACATCAAGTGCAGATTTTCTTACCTCAATTAAGAAGACAGTCACACACAAAATAAGAACAAAAATCAAGCTTTTGTGGATGGTAACATATCTGAAATAGGTATTCCATGTGGTAACAGTACCCATGCTTTCAGCATCATCAGTGAAGCATTCCTGTCAGAGAATTCACAAGACCATACTAAGAATGATATTATCTATAGATGAGAATTTATGACACATGAAGGCTGTTCTGCTAACTCCATCCAAATAATTGAACTGCAGCACTCAAACTGGCTGATAATGGCTAGAGAGGAAGGTACTGACAGGTTAAGTCACCTCTGATAGAAGAAAACAGTTTAGAGATGATCTGAACTTTTCAGACAACTCTGAAAGAAACAACCAAGATTTGTTCAGCACTCCTGGAAGCCCAGAAATGATTAACCAGCAGCTGTTTTATCTCACTGGATATTCTTACTGTGCAGTTAAAGTTGCAAATGCTCTGAGGGTTTTGGTTTGTGTTTGTGTTTTCTGCTGAGATCAATAATGTGAAACAAAAACTGGGCAGTGCTGCAGCAAATGGGGAGTTTAAACATTTCTTGTAGACTTCTTTCCACCTAGGAGACTACTTTAGAAAATTTTCCTACCCTGTGAAAACCAGCTGTCAGTTCTGAAAATGAAAGTAGTTCATCATGACTGGCTGATAGTTGTGAGAAAAAAAGGAATTCTGGTCCAGTTCTCATTACAGAACACAACCTTAATTATGTAATTTCCACCCATAAAACCAGAGTAAAATCCAGCTTATTCCTCTGTTCATTATCTGTATAGGAACATAACAGCTAAGCAGGCTGACAAATTTGTCAAATTTGATAAAATTTGAGTTTGTAAAACTGTGCTACTATTTCAAATGTTGTTTTTTTTTCATGAGCCTTAACATTTCAAATGTCAGTTTTACATAAATGTTTTAAAACAATGCTTTTCCATATTATGGCTTCAAATTTCATTTTTGCATAACCTTAAAGGTAGATTAAAATTCTGCATTGAAATCCTCTACAAATAACATTCAAAAACTGTGAAAGATTAGGCAAAATATTTTTTTGAGGGTTTCGATGATTTCAAGATGATATTTGAGTTAAAATTTTCACAGATATTCCAACAGGATATTCCATTGGGAAGAACTGCATTAGGAATGACATAGTCAAGTAGAAAAATATGTAAGGAATATGCTGCACTAAACCATCACCATATCAAAATCCAGGATGAACATAAATCAACACATACCTTCAAATCCTCCTCGTTGATTTCATCAGTTATGTCCAAGACACTGTCTCGAGACAAGCGCCTGGTGTAGATATCTATCTCAGAAGACAGGTTCGTCTGAGGCACCATTGACATTTTCCTAAATGTTGTACTTCCCTTTTTGGAAAAGTTTGGTCCAAGGTTCACAGAGGTGCCCGTCATCAGATTTAACACAGACTGCCTCCTCCGACCTTGCAGCATATGGTCAGTGCCTAGCACATTAGTCCGAAGCAGACCTACATCTCCCTGTTCCAAGTCAGGTACCAGCGAGAGCCTCCTTTCTGGTGGGTCGCTGTGGCCATCTTCTATCCCATTGACTTGCATTCCGTTCTTCTGCACTACTGAGAACTTCCTACCTGCACTAAGGGGGTTAATAATTATGGAGTTCTTCCTTTTGTCATTAAAATCTGACGTCTGTTTAAAAGATTGCTTCTTGGTTTCATTTCGTGATCCTATGCCTTCTCCTTCAATGGAAAATCGCCGGAGAGTCTCAGTTAGTATTGAATTTCTTCTCTCTGCACTGAACTGATCAAAAGAATCAAATCCCATCAGCTCCGAACTGAAGTCTGGCCGTTGACCCTGAAGTTCAGAAAATGTTCCATAAAAATAGCAGCTCCCCTCATGTAAAATTAGTATTTTGTCAGCAATCTTTAAATGTTCCAGTTTTGAAGTAACTAAGATCCTAGTTTTATTCGCCATCAGCTTGCATACACAGCTATAAAAGATGAAAGTGTTAAAAGTAAGATTTTTTTCTTCATGATTAAATATTGCTACTTCCCTTTCACTTTCAATCTATTTCCTTTTACCTGCTCCCCTCCCGATATGTGCAGCCTTGGCCACTCCCTCAAACTACAAAGGAAACAGCAAGGCTGAGATGTATGAAGAGTGAGTACTTTATCACAGGAAACAAAAAAACCAAGGAAAATTTAATCATTTTCAATCCAAAAAGCACAGTTCAACATGAAAATTAAATATTTCTTTTCATCTTAGAGTTACTTAGATCTTTTGCTACCAAATTTAAAAGTATTAGCTTGATTTCAAAATATCAAACTTAAGATGACTGAAAAGCTCATGCGTAACAGTGTGTATGTCCTTACTCTTTCAAGCTTCACCTCCAGGACAAGCCAAAAGTCTCTGTCTTTGGCCTGCCTGATTCCAATCTCTCGGTCAGTGGGCACTTTCAGGTGACCAGTTTTTCAGTTATTAGAAAAAAAAGACAAAATAAAGCATTTTGTAAAAATTTATACTTACAAAGCAGATGTTTTAAAACTAAGCCTTTTCTGGTACACAGACACACCAGATATAAAGCCATCCTCTCTGGGAGGAATAGATTATAGCAGGCTCAATATGTTGAGATGGAAAACTGAGCATTAATGCAGACACCCGGCTCAGGCTTGTCCCCAGCACAGTATGCTGTGTCCTACTGCTAACATAAAACACTCAGTCACGAGAATGCCTTAAAATAAACAGCCCTAAAAAGTATCACTTTGATCATTTCAGTATTTTTTTACATTTACTGAATTCCTGTTCTTGGTTTTACTTTGTGCTGCATGGTGGGATCCTTAAAAACAATCTATCAAAATATACAGTACCTTTCAAATATCTCTTTTTCTGTAAAAATGTCTAAATGCCCAAAAGGAGAATCCATGAGATACAAATCAGCATCTTTGTACACTGCCCTGAACAGAGAAAACAGAAATTACATTAATTTTCACAAGTCTTGCAAATTTACATAAATACAACTCAAAGAGAATGCCTTTACAGTTTTGTCTCAGAAACCCATAACTGGTAGACTTTTTGACAGCATCAATGTGGAGATGGAGTTCAGTTTTCAATGCACTTGTAAGATACCTTTCAGTAAAGCCTTTCCTTGCTGCAGACCACATTACAAACCAACTGGGTTTTCCCTTAATTTCTGTGCAATCAATGGAAGCTATACAGCTGCCTTTAGGTAAGTTACTCTAAAGACCTGTTTATGGCCTGAATCTGACAGGCCCCATCAGGGTATAATGACCATTTAAATGGGAATTTACTACCTCTGTAATGCTTACTGATACCTGAGGGAATACTACACAAATGTAATTGTGTGGCAAGACTAGGTCTTAGCACTTAGTTTTAAAAGCACTTCAAAGTAACTGTGAGCAAAGACAAGTGTATTAGTGAGCCGTGATCTTGCAAACAATATCTGAAATGGAGCTGTGCAAGAGTTTGTGTTCAGGACATAAAAAACTATTTGCAGCATTAGGACATTAAGCTTTATGTGACTGGACATGGATCACTGAGATCTAAACCAGAGGTTAAGAGGGGTTTCTATTTCAAATCGATTCAAAAAGACCCCTTATCTACCTCTGTGAGTATGAGAATCATGAAGTGATATGAATCAGGGTGAAGAAAATTTGAATGAATCAGTATGATATGAATCAGCAAAGAAAATTTTGACAGCTGCATTTCGGTACTTTTTAAAGTACTCTAAAATGAGTTTTAAAATCATTATATTAAACAATGTGAGAATATTTAACCACCAGCAGAAAAAGCCCTCAATAATAGTATATTATGCTCCTGAACCAAGGGACTTTATTGAAAAATCCTGTGTCGCAATGGATTTCACTGACCATACATTATGATGTAGTGGCTGCACAACAACAAAAGTTCGTACTGCTCTTGGCACTTTTATCAGCAAAAAGTTTGCATTTTTTTTTCCTGGAATAATGGTAGCACTCAAATTATTGCTATAATTGGTATGTTGGGCTTAGTAGCTATACATGACCGCCTTTAAGGTACCAGGCCAGGGAGGTAGCTCAAAGCCAGGGAAGGGGCTGGGCTTTTTTCCCTTGATCTTTTCTTTCCCCCTGTTACAGCTATAAGGCATTGACAAAGCTCTATAAGAAAGATGGACTTAGGCAATTTCAATCAACTTCTCATGATGGCTGAGTGATGACACTTCCAGCTGGAAGTCGCATTTCACGACTTTGCACGGAGTACACCAGAAATGTGCATGAAGACAGTCCAAGCAAATAACATCCAGCTTATGAGCAGTTCAGATAGGGCTGTAATAATAAATTTTCTCCTCTACCTTTCTTAGAATTTTCTCTGTAGCCCACATCTCAACCACCTGCACACCTTGCAGCATGCTGAGTTTAGACTGGAGCCCAAACAAAATGTAAAGCAGATACAGTCACTGACTTTGGGACATTTAATTGTTTCTTTAATAACAATTATGTAGCTGACAATAAAGGTACTATATCAGTTATGTGACCCTCCAGTAAATGAACTGTGTCTGTCTGAAAAGTGGCAGATGTGATTATCCACAGAATCTGGGAAGTATTTCCTTAAATGCTGAATTTTAAATTAAAATCTAAGTGGGTTTCAGAATCATAGAATAGTTAGGGTTGGAAAGGACCTTAAGATCATCAAGTTCCAAGCCCCCTGCCATGGGCAGGGACACCTCACACTAAACAATGCTACCCAAGGCTCTGTCCAACCCAGCCTTGAACACTGCCAGGGTTGGTGGGGTTTTTTGCTCTGAAAGCTTTGCCAGCTCTGCCCATTCTCTCTTACCGCAGAAATCAGAACCATCCATATGCCTCTTCCCTCTCACAAATTTGCTAGAAAGATACTCACTAAAAGCCTCTCTGTGTTAATAAAACCATCTTTTAGCCTCACACAGACATGTCCATCTTTCATGGGTTGCCGGTGTGGACCATCATAATGTAATTTAACTTCTACCCAGAGTTTCTGAGCTTGGGAACCACCACAATTTGTACTTGGCATAGAAACAAATGGGGCCATTTACACATCAGAGCTGTCATTACTGAACCTCTGATGACAGCTAAGTGATTCCACTGAAACATACTACAAATTTGTTAGACAAACACCTATGCTATCGTTCTGTAGACCTTCGAAATTACTAACGTGGGAAGGTCAAACAGACAAGGCCAGATCGTTATTCATAGGTACTGGCTAGCCATTGCTTTCCTAACCATTTTATGACTCCACCTTTTTGTTTTTCCTTTTTTTTTTCCCCCCCCAACAGAAAAACCAAAACTATTAGCAACATTTTTTTAAACATGGAATTTTTTCATCTGAAAACTTTTGTATGGGTTTCTTTGGTACTTAGAAAGCTGCTCTTAGAGGACTAAATTTCCATAGACATCTTGCACCAGGGAGCGAAAGATTTATCTGCAGCTAAGCCACGGCATACATCCTACATCAAACTTTCGAAATCCAATAAAGAAATATGCAGGTGTATCACAAACATAGTTGCATAGCAAAACTCAGATTTCTGAGAGTAAAAAGAAATTCCTGATATACCTGGTGGACACTTATTTAGCAGGACCTGATCCATATATATTTAAGTGCTCAGTTGCAATAATTTGCTTATACAAGAAACAGTACATTACTTAGAGAGTAAAATACCTTGCTAGTGAGATTCGCGCTCGCTGGCCTCCACTCAGAATGATTCCACCTTCACCCAGCACCGTATAATCTTTGTCTGGGAACTTGGAAATATCCTGTTAACATTGTTTTAAAGAATTAGACACGTATTTTCCATATCCAAGAAACTCAAGTTACAGACTGGATAGAAGCACAGTGTACAACGGTGTACAAACAGGTTCTAACCACAGTGTTAAAAAAAACCACCCACAGAGGTTTATTACTTCGTTTATGTAATCAGAAATGGTGATAAAAGAAAACGTGCAATTCTACTGCAGAAAGCAATCACAAGCTGCAAGATCTCAAGAATAAATATTTGTCTTGATTGGTAGACCTCTATAAAAGCAGGAAATGTACCTTCATACAATATCAGTCCAAGATGTTAACTGGTCAAGTTGTCTGTCAAGTAACAATGACAAGTGTATTTGCCACTAAAGTTAGGGAGCGCAAGAAGCTAACTCTGTCTGAGCTCTTCAGAACCCAGAGAAATTAACACTTCAAGTACGTTCATTAAAAAAGGCTTGTGGACAATTCCTAGCCAGGAATGCCAGGAATGCTCAAGGTCTGCAAAAGGTTTGGAAGCCAACTTCCACTGCTTGGGCTGTATGTTACTTACAACTCATGACCATGTTAAAAATGAATCTTTAGCCAGTGAAAAAAAATAGAAAATACCATTTCATTCTCATGTGAGACAGAGAATGGAGTAAAGGCCATCCTTGTGTCGCAGTGGCAGAGGCAGCCAGAAATTTTCGTGAGGGGACTATTTAGCACCAAAACTGACAATCCTTGCAAAACACAATAATTCATGGAAGTTGGGATGTGGGAAATGGCTTGTGTGCCTACAGTTGCTCTAAATTCTGCCTTCAAGTCTTCCCTGGCCTATGTCTCTAAGCTACTACAGTGACACCACTATAACTGTGGTAGATTCAGGGCACTCTTCCCAGAAACATGGGCTGATGACCTCCCTGTGCCCCAGGACACCAAGGTTTCCAGCAGGTGTGACTCCAGGGCAGTTTGCCATGTGCAAAGCTGGGAGCCCTGAGCATCCTAGGAGATAACAGTGCCTGTGCTCCCCACTCAGCAGCACAGGACTGCTGTTCTTGCTGCCTATGCATGTCCTCTCGCTCCAAAGACAGGGATCCCCCCCCCCCGCCAAGGAAGCTGTCCAAGGCATCCGATACCAAGCAAAATCAGCTCCAGCATTTTCATGCCTTAGAAAGATTTTCCTTTTAGTGCAACTTCTGGAGATAAAAAAGCGGTATGAAAAATCCCCCAGAAAGTGAGCTGCTGGGAGCAGGCTCTAGGGAATGGTGTGGAAAAGGCAGCTGAATTTGCGGTCTCTCTTTCCCCAGGCAGCTGAGGAACATACAAGAATTCTGCTGTGTGCAGGCACTCCACAGCACCCACAGAAACCCTACGACATCTGGGAAAGATACCAGAAGACACGTGAAGCACTTCCAGCGCAACCCGACCTTCGGATTGTAAACTGAACTGCTCTCTAGAAGTTTGCATTTCATGCAAAGTCAGATATAACCCAGTTTTGACCACCCCTGCTGTGATTTTGATGGTTAATCACTCTCTGTTGGGCAGCCTTTTGGCAATCCAAGACTCTGGGGTTTTGAAGAGTAAATAAATAAATAAAACCTCTTCCAGATAAATGTTTCCTTCTTCCTCCCCTGTAAATTGCCCTGACCTCAGGAACAGAGTGAACAATGCTGTTCACCCCTGGATCAGTGACAGACAAAAGGTCCAGCCACTCAAGGACTAGCAATTGACTGCCTGGTCTGTCAGGAAATGGGAGATTCTCCCATCTCTTTAATTTGATAATAGCGTTTACTTCCTGACTTAGAGGATTCTGACCTTAAAATCAAGATGCACTTATGCATGGAAAAACTATTGCATGTGATTTTTAAATTCTTCTCGTGTTAACTAGTTATTTCCCTCTTGTAAAATGAGAGCCACACAAGCAAATCCCTGGTACTAACAGAACAGCCCAGGTATTTGAAGAAAGAGGGATGCGATAAACAATGCCAGCAACATTTTTTGAAGAGAATTTTCAAACAAAATCATCGTGCTATAATAGGTCATAAAGTATATAGAGAGAAAGAGTGAAATTCTGGCCCAAAAGCTTTTCTGGCATCCATTTGAGACAACCTGCTCAGACTCTAGTGGTTTCACAATACATGCAGCAGCCATGTTATTCATCTGTTACTTTGACATTCACCCGGTGTCTTCACCTGAACATTGGGTTTTGCATGGTTAAGTATCTAGGCATCTAAGCTGATTTCCACTGTTTCCCATTTCCACCAGTACTGTTGCCTGTAATGGTGCTGGTGCTACTGCTGTTTTCTGATTCTGCTTCTTCCAGAGAAGCCCAGGTGAAGAACTGGGCCCAGTGCGTCCTCCCCAGCAAACAGGGTAAAATCCTGGCCCTGCTGAAATTAATGCCAGGGCTCCTATTGTTTTAAATGGTGGTGGTATTTCATCAGATGTATTTCTCTGCAGGTGCGTCAACACGGAATTTTAATCAGACTTCTAATGAGTTCTCCTTCTGCTCTCTTCTACCCTTCACCTCAGGATAATACATGGCATGGAACAGACAAAGAACTTTTCAGGCTGTAATCATCATAATTAAAAAAATGTTTAGTAATTTCTTTCAAAGGCGTAAACAGAGCAATGAAGTTCAATAGACACACAATGCTATTTGTTGGAACATGCATTACCTATTGTAAAAAAGTACACAGGGCTGGTCCAAATACATCCTTGCTGTCATTTTATGCAGGAAGCGAAATCAAGCCAGGGACAAAACTCATGTAATGATGCTGAACAGCACAAATCCCAGCACATTAATGAAGTAGCCACTGGATTTTCTTTAACATTTCTATATCTAAATGCTTAAATTGAGAAACCTATTGGTAAATATTCAGAGAAGAAACACCCCACAGTTCTCACAAACGTTAATTAATTTTGTGGGTGCTTCTAATACCAGGAGCTAACGAATCTCAAGTTGCACACCCAAGGAGAAAGCACCCCTTTTAACGTCTCTTTGAGTTTTTAACAGTGTAAATGTCATATTCATCTACCTCAGCAGCAAAGGGATGACTTTTATAACACCTTTAAGCTTTGTATGGAAGAAAACAGCCAAGCGGGTTTAAGGCAATATCTCTTTTCAGGGTGAAGAGGAAATACGGTCTGGTTATGAGAAAAAAAAGAAAATCTCAAAATGCACTTCACACTCCAAGTCTTTTCTGTAGAGATTGTTAACAAAATACTTTGATAAATCATTAGCAACAATTAAGACAATAAAGCATGATAAGAAATAACTTTCTAAGAAACATGCCGTTTAGCAAATAGTTGCTTTATATATCCAAGGCTATTCAAACTACTCAAGCAGTTCTAATGATAGAACATATATATTTTACTTATGAGGCTCCCCTTTCTTTAATGTGTCCTTAATGATGTAGCCTTTGATCTTCCCTCCCCTGCCTTCCCTCGAAAAAGGTAAAACAGTCATGAAACTAAATGGAACAGAACAGCAGTCTTGACTCTCTCCATTTCATCTTCACTGACCCCTTCCCCTTTTTCAATTATCTTTTTTCTACAGTCCCAGTTTCTTTACCATCTCTATTCCCTTCCCTTTCTTCATTAACATTCCCCATGTTTATTTTCTTAGTTCCCAGAAAAATCTCCCCATTCACACTGCTACCTCATTTCTCACCTACCAAAGTACTCCCTTTTTCATTTTCTTTCTCTCTTTGCTTTAAAGAAGCTGCCTCTGTACATAGTTTGCAATTCCCCTTCTGTAGTATGGACTACTTCCAATAAATTAGAAGAAAAACAATTAATCCTTTATTGTATAGAATGCTGAGTAAAGCTGAACAGAAGTTAAACAGAAGCAGCGCCAAGGGTTGCAAGCAGCAGCTGCAATACTCTTACACTCTATTTGATAATTTTTGTCTTTAGTTATAAGACAAAAATTTACTGTTACCTGCTTTGACACTAACATGTTAACATAATTATTGCTGTACTTCCAAGCCATCATATCCAGTTCTAATATACCCATGAGAAGAAAGAGAACTTAAACAAACCTCTGGATTTAAATTCAGTGATTACTAAAAATCTTCAAATAAAGAATTCGAAATTTCATTTTATAGAAAGTGTACTTTTCAGTGTGTCCCGATTTTCAGGGGAAAAAAAAAAAAATCTATCTTGGAAGTAAGACAGATATAAACTACACTGCAAAATTTCAAGTTTTCCAGTTCTGAAATCAAAGCTTGTGTTTCAGACTTGTACCAATGAGTGAACATTTCTGTTAGTTTTGAAAAGATGAAGAATTTTCCATATTTTTTTATATGACGGCTTTTAGGTAACCAGCTTGAACATACCTGCATCCCCATTTTCGTGGGCCAGAAGCCAGAAAACCAAATCTCTTTAAGGTATTTCAAATCAGAAATTACTTTCAAAAATTTTACTTAATTTAGGAAAGTCTCCTCTCTCTGCCTGTGATTCCTGAAGCTGAGGCTTTTGCTGTATCTCGACTGAACCATTTATGACGGATTCATGACCCAAAAGCATACGCTTTGTTTTTGCAAGAGTTTGTGACCTTGAGCAGAGTTTCAGGCTCACCCAAACCTCACATGAAGGCTGGAAAAACTTGCTTTCTCTATGGTGAAACATTCTCGTGGAAGAGATTTCTGAAACATGAAGCAGTCAGTATGGTGTGTGTGGGTAGATTAAACACAGGGTAAGGGAATCAAATGCAATTCCAGAAGTGACACAGAAGATAGGACAACATCCAAGGTGATCAGTCCACAGCCCTGTACCTAAGACAGAGAAAGGGGTGGGGAGACCTGTCTTGACTGAAACAGGTTTTTAACTAAATGATATCAACACAGAACATTGCAGAGTGGCTCTGTTAAAACACGGCTACTTGACTATTGATAAACTTCCTGAAATCAGTGTGTTTGGGAGTTTGAGTCTTTCTATAATCAAGATGCTCCGCTGCTATAGAGAAACTGTGCTGGCTTATTTGCTTCTAGTTTCCCAGGGAACTCACTGTGTCAGCAGTTTCACTGCTGACCTGACCATGATTTTGGGCCACAGACAAGAATTTCAGTTAGAGGAGTCTGCTCATGACAGTGGATCATACCAGTGCAAGGTGGAAAAAGTATAAAAGGCTTTTGGGTCCACATGACTCAGATGCAGTGGCTGCAGTGGGAGACTTGAAATATTACGTGGACTTTCTGCCTACAAGAGGCATTTATGCTATTTTAGCTGTTTACATTAGGATGAGATGAACTTCACCTTGACATGCCTGTTGCTCTCCTCAGCTAAGAGAGGCCGAGTAACTTTCTGTCACGTAGTTTACACTGTAGACATGCACAAGATTAAGTAACCAAGCCTCCTATTAATACTCTCTTGGAGAGAATTACATACTGAAGACCACTCGGTTCCAGACTTGAACCCTTATTATTCCCTTCTTCTGCACACTTTGTAATCTGCAGTTTGTAATCCCTTGTCAAAAACAGGCACAAAATCAGGGCACAAAGTATTTCATTCACAGACATCATATCCTCTCAACTCCTACTGATTAAGTCATCTGCAAAAGAACACCGCCCAATCAACAACCAAAATCAGACAGCTCCCAAGCCAGCACAGTGCCCTGGGTTCAGCAGTAGCAGTCATTTTTCTTCTTCTTAATAGCAGGTGCAGTGCTGTGTTTTTTGACTTTCAGCCTGGGAACAGCACTGATAACACCGATGTTTTTAGTTAGTGCTCAGTAATGTTTACTCTGACCAAGAACTTTCTGAGTCTCATGCTCTGCCAGGGAGGAGGGGAAGTTGGGAGGAAGCAGAGACAGGACACCTGACCCAAACTGACCAAAGAGGTATTCCATACCACAGCACGTCGTGCCCACTATATAAACTGGGGCAGTTACCCAGAAGGGTTAGATCACTGCTCAGGTCGGGCTGGGTATTGGTTGGCAGGTGGTGAGCGGCTGTATTCTCTTCCCTTGTTATTTCCCTTATCATCATTACTATTACTGGTGGTAGCAGCAGTGGTCCGTGTCATACCTTAAGTTACTGGACTGTTCTTATCTCAGCCTGTGGGAGTTACCTTCTTTCGAATCTCCTTCCCATCCCTCCTGGCACTGGGGGAAAAAGGGGAGGAGTGAGAGAGTGGCTACCTGGTTCTGAGTTACAGCTGGGCTTAAATGGCAACACACAGATAAAAAGGGGTGGAGCAGTACAGTGGGATGAAAGGATATATGTTCTTATTTCAGCGCATCCTTGACATTGCAGTGAACACATGGAACATGTAGGAACACAAACCAGGGCCTGGCAAATTGACTGTCTCTCTAGCTACTTTCTCTGTAACTTAAGTTCTTAGATGAAAATGAATCTCCTGCATTCCCTGTAAAACCACCTCAAGAAAACATAGGATCTGGCCCAAAATTTCTTTAGTACTATTATATGATGTGATTTCACATGGAAACACTTTCTCTATTTGCATGCCATGTTAAACATTATATTTACGAGCAGATGGTGGCTCTCAAATCAGAATATGTGTTTACTTTAAGAGTGGTAATCTCTTAAGGGTAGTTTGCCATTATACATTTATGGCCTCTTACGTAACTATTGAAGGATCAAATGAACTAACAAGGTGGAAAAATATCTATCTTACATTGCAAAAAATTAAAAATGGAAGCCATGGAAGTATGGCTTCAAAACTTATGAATAAAATAAACCAAATACGATAGGATAGGATAGGATATAATGCTTGTTCATTTTTTTAACAGGAATAACTATAACAGACCTGCTTCTGCAGTCTTGACTGGAGGAATTCATTTTCTTAGGATGATTTTGTTCAGTGTTAACAGCATTTAGACAGTCTCAACTGCCCAAAGGTTTTGCCTTTTTAACTTACCAAGTGCTAAACCCAAAAATCTCACACCCTGCGTACAGTAGGCTATTAATACTGATTTTGCACTGTGAAATCCTGAAAATCAAGTCCACATTTCTTTGTCATTTTTAATTACATCAGTAATAAGGATTTTGCAAGCCCAACTGGCTATTCCTACGAATTCCCATTTCTATTCTTCTTATCCTTTTCATGACATTAATACAATCCTTCACTCTCCAGGGAAGTTACAGCTGTGCAATTACTTCAAATTTAATAGCAGGTTTCCATAGACATATAAACTCATCCAGTTCACATCTATGGCTTCTGCTATTGAGCATTGAGAATAAAAATCTATCAATTATGCAGGATATTATTTTGGTGTTCAATTTGTTCATACTTGGCCCTTAATTTAAAGTGCTAGGCAAAAGTTCACCTTCTCTTGCTAATTGATTTTTATTATGAATGTGATGAAAAGTACTTGATAAAAAGCATAAAACACCTTGTCAAAAACAACAACAAAAAGGAGGTAGCATAAGCTACCAATGTATTTTATCTTTGACTACCTTTAAGCTTGCCTGTCGGGACTGTGTATAGGAAATGAGTTCAGAACCTGTGCCAATTACACCTTGGCTTCTATCACAGCATCCCAATATAAGATTTTAAAGGTAATACATCTGTGGTAATACCTGCATACTCAAAATTAAGCCCATTCAAACAATTTATTTCAAAAAAGCTTCTGGATAAAGGACAAATGGTAAGGACTACTGATCAGTGCTGGAAAGGTTTGACCTAGAAGTTGACAGCCTTCTCTTCCGTAAGTGCTAACTGGGATCTTCATTTTCGAAGACATGTTAAATTAGGTGCTCACCCTGCTTGATTGGTAAAATACTTGCTATTTCTGGAGAAAAGGAAAAAAGAGGAAGAAGCAGTGGAAAAGGAACAAGTAGCCCTTTTTCTATGCCTTTTTGTAAAACTTTTACCACTATAATGTTTCACAGAATGTATCATGTCGTTGAAATGTACTGGCCTTCCCTTGAGTTCATTGTCACACAAGAATAAGGGCAGTGCCTATACATCACTTATATCTCACTGCAGCCATGTTTAGTTTGTGATGGGTTTTCAGAAATATTTTTTGCCAGTAAGGCTGTTTCTATAGGATATCAAGAACATCAAAGTAGCTTTTAATCACAGCCCCTTTATTTCAACTCCAAAGCAGTCTCTCTTTTGTTCTATTACCCTCCACTGCTCTCGACCTCTGCCCATTTCCAAATTCCAGTAACTAGAACAACATCGTAAAACATGATTTTACCTCCCACGATGCCTTACTTATCGCTAAAGGAAAAATATCGTAGAATCATAGAATAGTTTGGGTTGGAAGGGACCTTCAAAGGTCATCTAATCCAACACCCCTGCAATGAGCAGAGACATCTTTAACTAGATCAGGTTGCCCAGAACCACATCCAGCCTCGCTTTGAAAGTATATAATCAAAAAATGGAATTATAATTAAATTCTGAATCATTTTGCATAAATACAGCAGGCTACACTACCACAAAGATACACATGTAAGCTGTACAAACAACCAGTCATTGGAGTAATCTCTTCAGAGAAGTGGTGGATACCCCAGTGTTGGGTGTCCTAGCTGGGACACCCAACTAGGTGTCCCACGGTTGCTGAGACATCTAGTCTAGGTCACGCTTTGCCAAGAAAGGTTGGACCAGATGATCCTTGAGGTCCCTTCCAACCTAGTAATCTATAAAGTTTAAGAAGTACATTTGGCATGCTTTTACTGATGCACATAGAGATGTATTTGAGAACCCTTCTCATGCTTCTTCAGTATCATATGTCTACATAGTAACCTCCTGCAGTAGTGACAAGCAGTAGTACTTAGACCTGACAAACTTCCCTCACTGAACCTTTGACACACAACTGTCTTCCACTGTGGATCCTTTCAACAACTCAGATCTCATACACTTGCACAGGGTTGCACTGCACTGTCTCTTAACCTTGGTATCCCCATGTGCCACAGAAAGCTACAGAGTAGAGCTGTGAGGACCAAAGACCATGAATTAAACCTATGGCATGATACTGCTGCTGCAAGCATGACATCAAGTGGGACTATGCCTTGAAGAGCTCGTGGAAGAACTAGATTCAGCAACAAACCTATATTCAGGTGTAATATGTAACTATCTAGGAAAGTTGCAGGGAAGGGGGCAAAGTGAACTCCCTTAGGCAAAAAACTTCTGGTAACTCTCCTTTCTGAAGAATGAGGACACACACAACCCCAATCCAACAAAGCACTAACCCTTGTCATAATAAACGCTTAAAAGGTCACACTGGTGAATAAACAGGGAATTAATATTGGAAATCTGTCCTTCAATCTGCTGTAGTAAGTCCTGTTCAGTAACTAAGATGTGAAAGCTAACAGGACTAGAAAGTCTAATAATAGCAATAAAGTAATGCACTTGGCTTCCTTCCAAACCATTCTGCCTTCTCTCCAGGCAAGCCCAATTTATTCTGCTTCAGTCCAGAAGAAAACATCCTTATAAGTATCAAGCTTGATCTCAAATAATAAGACCTGCTAGGAGGTGAAGCATACCATTCCACACCAACATAGATCAAAGCTGGCTTGACTAAGCCTGTTTGCAGAACAAAGGAGCCACAGCCTACTGAGACACCAAGCCACGCCACCAATACTGTGACACCAAGGAGTCCCACCAACACCATGACACCAAGCCATCTTGAACGGCTGAAGCCAGTTGTTTCTGAGAGCTTTGGCACTAACTACAACTTTTATGATGGGGGTTAAGGACTACTCTCTTCAAAAAGCCTGACACAGAAGTTGTTAATTCTCCTGTCTTCAGAAGCTTTCAAAGAAGATTTCCAGCAAACCGCAATCCAAACACAAGCTGAAATGGCCATAAACATATAAGAAAAGATTAATTTATTGCTTAACTATAGCCTGCTCTGAGATAAAGCACAATAACTTCATCTCATTTTTAAACAGACTTGCTATTGTTTTTCTGCTTAACTGGTACTAAAAGAAAATATGGTTTACTGTGCGACCTAAAGGCAGATCCTATTCAGCACAGTTAAATATTCATTGTTCTCATCTACATGTTACACACAAAATGCCCGATTTTAAGGCACAGCAGTAACGGCGCAAAGGTCTGAGAAGCTGGCTCCTTTTGTACCTTACAATGTGAAAAGGTATCTTTTCCTATCCTGGCAACACCAAACACACACAAGGACATTTCCATGCCATTGTACTAATTGTGAACTACATGTCACATAAAGATCAATCCTGCACTAATTTCTAGCGTGAGAATTTTCACTGCGCACACAAAAAACCCCAATTTTAGTCAAGATTTTCCTCTAAATAATGCAAATTTCTGACACAGAGTTCTAACTACCTCTAGGGCTATTTATGAATTGCAAAAGAAAAGATGAAAACAGGTTAATTTCCAAGATTATAAGGAAAAGCTTCTTTATGGAGCAGAATGTGAAAAAAGTTTTGTAGGAATACTTTTTACATCGTTTCTTCAACATCAATATGTTAACCCAGGCTTTTAACTATAAAGGAAGACTGTGAAGGCAGACACCTTATAATATCTGAGCCAACTTATTTAGCTCCTGTTGTATAAACTACCAAAACTGGCATGGTCAATCTATCTCCAAGGTGCTGGCAACAGGCTCACTTGCGATTCCGAAAATCTGGGATGCAAGGCTGAGTTCCTTAAATCTCAGAAATATCTTTCTTACTTAAAGCTCCACCCTCTGACTTTTTCTTTGGGGTTTTTCACTCTGGTTGGGTCACAGGTCTTAAGAGCCCTAGATGACTGACCTCTTCCAGTTGGCAAGCTTTGATGACACTCTTGTATCGGTATTCATCATAGGATACACCAAAAATTATGTTTTCTTTTATTGTTCCAGGCATGATCCAGGAGACTTGAGGTGAAAAGGATATCCTTCCGCTGTGTTTAATTTTACCCTGTGAAGGCTCCAATTCTCCCATTATCAGCATCAGAAGAGAGGTCTGAAAATTCATTAACACTTGGTTAATAGATCTGTACAACCACAAGAAATGCTAAACAAAGTGAGAACCACTCTGCTAAGTTACTCAAATGGTACATCTGTCTTGTAAATAGCATCCCTATAGGTACTGATGTAGTGCAGGCTGCAATTAGTGGAGATTTTCATGATACATATGGTTCTGAAAGGCCTCTAAAATGAGAGAAACTTCATTAAGTACCTTGAAAAAAAGGCATGCTGCTGAAAAAGTATGTATTATTATATGTAATAATAAATTTTTTATTAACCTTCCAGCAATTTTACAAGGTAAAAATGTGAGACATATACAGACATAAGTTATTAGTATTTATGGGGAATATTATTTGAGTTTTAATGTTATCAGTAGCTATTTTGTTTGTTCTTTGTACAGGACAATTAACATTTACAATTTTGCTAGTGTTCATAAGCGTTTTATCTGTATTGCCTTGAAAAATGCAATTTCTTTGTGTAGGTCTATGCAATTACTCACAAACTACTCAGTGTGATTTCAATTTTCCTCTGTATCTTTTAACTCATTTACGTGAATACATGACCTAAGTGTATTTACTATTTCCCTTCATAAAAGAATTGATTGCAATTTCAGTACTGACATGTTATAATTTCAAAGTTAATCAGTAGCTTGTAGTAACCTTGTCACACACAACTGGCTACCAGATCAAAGAATAGAATTGAGAAATACAAGGAAAAATATGTTACAGAGCCATTACAGTGGTGTTCTTATCACTAATAAACAGCCAGCAAAGCTGGGACGTAACAGCCAAAGATCTAAATATCTAAGTCACAGTTTAATGTTGTCAAGCCCGAAGATCCCTTGACAGGTTATACAATATGCAGAGTCTCACAAGGTTCTTTCCATTAACATCAGAATCTAGCTTTTCCAAAATGCTGAGTAAGAAGTTTCTGATCTTGTGAAGGACAGGCACTGAGTATGTGTTTAACACTGGATGCTAAACTACTGTATCTGATGCCATATAGCAAAAATGGAAAAAAAAAACCCAAACAAAACCACCAAACCCAACCCTATCTGATACTGAAGCAGAATTAAACAGCTGATATCAGGCTTCACACTCGTTATAGATAAAGTAAGTGTGCAGTCTGTTTCATAGGCCTAACAGTTCCTGGAATGTACAGTATAGTAACAGCCTTAAGCAACATGAAGGAAGCCATAAACTAAGAGGATACAAGGGAAGGAGAATTTTATTTTTTTGGGGGGTGGGAGGATCCTGTTTGGGGTTTTTAAAAATCTTTCAGATGATATTACAAGTCTTTTGTCCTTATTGCCTTGAAAAGTGCAGATCTGTTGCATGTGTACACTCAAACTGCTCACTGTAAACTGAATTTTCCTCAATTTCCTAAGTAGCTGAACAAAGGAAATATACACATACGTCCTTCAGCACTTTATTTTTGTATTACAAGTATCAGCTTTAGCAAAATAACAAAACTGATTTTTGATGATATCTTAGCAAAATATCAGCAGCACAGCAAAACTAGTCCGCAAATTCAGAAGTATCACAATAAAATGCATCTCGACATACTGGCTTGAGGGCAACCTCATGTTGTGAGGCTCTTGCTCTTTCCTACTGATAAAATTACAGAAAAACAATATAGAAGCCTTGATCATACTGTATTGAAATTGACAGGTCCTTTATTTGTAAATGAGGTGGAACCTTTGCCACACTTAGCCACTCAGAGCCTTCTATGAGCACAGAACCAATGAGATTGGAAAAGACCTTTAAGATCATCAAGTCCAATCACTCCCCAGCACTGCTAAGGCCACCACTAACCCATGGCACTGAGGGCCTCATCCACACAGTGAGTGAACACTTTCAGGGATGGTGACTCCACCACTGCCCTGGGCAGCCTGCTGAAATGCCTGAGTACCCTTTTCCATTAACTACAACAGAAGAAAGATTTTTCTTCATACAAGGAAATCAGAACATGCTCACCAATAATGTGTTCTACCCGAAAAGTTGCCAAACACATAATGAACATTTGTTTTGACTTTCACATCTCCTCAGAAAATGCAGTGAAGATGACAGATTCATCTAATTACTTGCTTTTTGAAGTTAGTAAGAGTATCACAGTTCAACTCATTTTATATTAATGAGGTTAAACAGATGTGTTGTCTGCAAACTAAACAGACTGCTAACATTTTGGGATTCTAGAATGATGACTAATCTAAACTACAATTCTTTTCTGAAAACCACCAGTTTCCACAGCACCTTCCCCAGGCTTCACATGGGACTCAGGGAGCCTGTCTGAGTGAAACACTGTGGGAATATACTTTTCATACTTTTTCCTACAGCCATCACGTTCATAGTGAGCAGAGGAAAGCAAGAATACAGCAACAATACAGATATCATTACAGCTAACAACACAGCATTATTTCTTAAAATCATTAGGACTTTCGTTAAAAAGAAAAAAAAAAAAAACAGAAACAGAAATAGAAATAGAAATAGAAATACCTTGCCTGCTCCAGTAGATCCAGAAACAGCTAATAACTGCCCCTTCTCAATCTTGAAATTTATATCCTGAAGAACAGGAGATGCATGAAGTGGAAAATTACTGAAGAAGAGATTGCTGTCAGAGCTAGGAGCTTTGCTGTTGTTGTTTTCCTGGCTTACTTTTACAAACAGCTCTCCAATTCCCTGCAACGTACACAGATGTGTATTTGTATTTACATAAAAAATAAATAAAACATATGCAGACATGTATATCATACTACATACTCAGGAAAATACAGGAACTTACTTTTCTGATGTTATTTTGCCTATCTATACCATATTATTATATTCTTAAATATATATATTTTTTCATGGACTTACTCCTAAATTTGTGGAGACAAACAGAATTTGCCTTTTATAGAACTACTTTCCAATGATTATACATGCCATAGTCTGATGCTGTTTTCAGGCTGGTTTAAATCAGAATTAACTACTTATTACAGGCCTTAACACTAATTAAGAGGTCTCTTCCAAAGTTTCTCAATCATAGATAATTTGATAATATTCATTAATTACTTGCCATATATTCTTTGCCTGTTGATAGCTGAAACTAAGGTGAAGTTAAAATGAAAGAGCATAGGCTGCCTGTTTTAGAGAACACCATGGCAAAAATCAGTGAAAAAAAATACATTGTGTTTTATTTAGTTTGGGTAAAAATACTAACCTCATCCCAAAAAGCTGTTACTTTGTCCAGCTCAACCCCAGTGGTTGTTAGGTTATACTCTAGGGCTTTATATTCCTTTTTCAGCAAGAAATCCTAGAAACACCATGAAAACAGATGAGAGGAAACAGTAAGAGAGGACGTCCATGTAACACAAAGGAGTACATACTTGCCAGCACCTAGCGCAAAGTTTTCTTACAGTGCTATTGCATTGTAGTGCCTTAGAGGGAGGCATAAATATAGTTTATTAACACCTTTTGGATGCAGAAGGAAATGCTGTTGAAGCTACCAGTTCTTTCACTGCTACTGAAAACGTAAACATAAAGATATTTAGTTCTGATTTAGAAAGAATATAAAAACTTGGCATTTCCTTTGCTTTCAGGACTTGTATCAGGCAGCATTACCCCCTCTGACCTTAATCCTTTCCAAATAAAGATTTTGTTTTGGAGTAGGATGTGGAAGGTTGCACACTGGTATCTTCCTATTCCAAAACTGCAAGACTTTAAAAGCATTACAATGATGTCTCTACCAACAAAACAAAAAAAGGCAGATAATGATCCCAGACAGTAAAGCACTGAAGTAGTGCAATTTCAAATAGCACAGGTCAGCAACTTGACACTTATGTTGCCTTCTGGGATAAAGAGCGAATACCTCCATTAATGCCTAGGGAAACTGAGAGCAAAAGGACTACCTAAATTGGGACCCAATAAGGCCTTCTAATGTCGAACAGAAAAGTTTATGATTTGACTTCTCAAATTTTCTGTCCGGCTGAAAATCATAAAAATCCAATACCTGCTTCTTATTCTATACTAGTATTTCTGATTAGGATCTTTAAGTTCCATATTAGGCATTTTTATTAAGCTAAAAATAATAAAATGTATGTTTTGCCAAAAAAACCCACAACTATTTGCAAATATGTAAAAAAAAAAAAAAAGTCTAAATTTCACCCTGAAATAGGATAAAAATTCCTTTCCTGAGGTGTGATTTCAAAACAGCAGATAAAATAGTGTTAATGAGAATTCACTCTGATTTGACTCTGCAAATAAGCCTCTCATCCTGGTATATGAGCAATTCATCTCAGTAGGTAAGGTAGGTAATAATTATTTGACTGGTACCTTAATTATGTTTACTACTCATAATGAATGAGATGCATATTTGCATAAGATGCACAATTTCCTGCTGCTCTTGCCACTAATAGCTAGAAAGCAGCAGATCCGCAATTGCAACTACTGGAAGCTGTGCTATATGAAACATTTCCTAATTTTGCACTTCCTTTTCTGAAGGAAAAACACCTCTTAAGAACTACAACTCATGAAATATTTTTATTAAGTTCCTTATTCTGCAGTGAGAAGAAATAAGTAAATGCCACTGTTTCAAAAAAGGCAGCATGCAGGTAGCATAAGAGTCCTGTGGTTATGCTGCCTGGGGAACCATATAACAATATCAAGATTTATAATGACATTTCATGGTGTGTAGTCAAAGCAACACATAGTATATTTGGAAAGTCTGCATAAATGCTGTGCGCTTTTGTTGATCAACTCACAAGATAACGTGCTATGAAGAACTAGCTTACGTACTTGGGAAGATTTTAGTATATGCAACGTACCTGTATTTTGTTTATTGCTCCAATAGAGTCATACCAGGTCTGTACAGACCCCGGAAACTGCCTGGTCACTGTCATTCGAAGAACAATGCAGAAGGAAATGGTGGTAAATATTTTTCGGAGAATAATTCCTTTAATCACAGCATATGGAAGCACAGCTAAGAACACCACAAAAAAGCCAGAAAAGAAGAAGGCTGAGCTGTTCAAATATCTCACATAAGCAGCTTTCCGGGTAAGCTTCAGCTCAGTTCTGTTAAAAAAAAACAAATACAAATAATTAGTATAGGCTTCTACAGTTAACATCTCACAAATATTTTGGATGGACCTGTTGGTGAACATTTAACTCAAAAACTCATTCATTCTTCTTATTTTCTAGCATTGAAGTTAAAAAAGCAAGATTCCAAACAATTTTTGGACCTAAACCAGAATTAGGCACTAATGTTACATAGAATCATAGAAGAGTTAGGGTTGGAAAGGACCTTAAGATCATTTAGTTCCAACCCCCCTGCCATGGGCAGGGACACCTCCTACTAAACCATGCCACCCAAGGCTCTGTCCAACCCGGCCTTGAACACCGCCAGGGATGAAGCATTCACAACTTCCCTGTATCTTCGCAGTAAAGAACTTGAGGCACACTCAATCCCATTGCTCATGTCTCCAACAAAGATGTTGAACAAGACTGGTCCCAACACCTATCCCTGAGGGACACCACTTGTTATGGTCTCCAGCTGGGACACTGAACCATTGACCACAACTCTTTGTGAGCAGCTTCAGAGACGTCAAACAAAATAACAATAATTTACACCATAATTTGGGTACCTCATAAGCCACAAGCCTCTACAATTCCTAGCGCAACCATCCTTAATCATCTAATGCTGTGGTATATGATACACTCCCTGAAACACCATCCCATATTCATCTGGTCATGTAGCTACACAGTTCCCCTGGAAGTAACATACTTTGAGATGCCAGATTTGCTATACATGACCATAAAAAAACTAAGAACAATCTACGGTCTGATTATAATGGCTTTTTGCAGGCCACCCTACTAACAGCTTCACCTATGAAGGTATCAGTTAACCTCAACTTGAAGAGGTGGAAGGCAGTGAGTCTGCTCTCCACCTTCATTTTTCTGTCGAAGCTCAGTCTTCAGAGTAGCTTACTGACTGCTGCAGAGACAAGAATGCAACTGGAGATTATCTTAGCTGCTTCCAAAACATCTATGCATCTTACAGCAAGCTATTAAATAAAATGAGAACTAATCCAAGAGAGTAATTCATTTTCTGAGCTGATAGCTCTGACAGTGCTGAAGCTTTCTACTGACTGCTCTCATTTTGACCCAGTTCACATTCCCCAGGTGCCCCACAGCACAGCTTTGCCTGAACAAAGGCATCTCTGCTGCAGTGAAAGAGCAACTGCTCTGCTGCAAAGAGCAATTAAATGGGGCTACAGATGGAGCTAGACCCCAAGGTGCCCATTCACTGGGTGACTGCTCCAGCCACTGGGTTCACAGCCACACTGGTCCTGGTAAAAACTGCTGATGCAAAGTTGAGCACCGTAACATCTATGTGTCTTCTGGTGTTGAACCAGTTTAACATGCAAACCACCATACAAAGCCCATCTGGGATTCTGGAGCTCTGAGGAACCCCCTTTCAGCCCCACACTATGCATGCATAAGACTTCCACGTGCATGTAGCACCTTCTAAACTTTAGTCAGCCAAAGTGTTCTTAAAACTCACTGACAGAAAATCTGAGCTCAGCCAGTTTTGGAGCAGAATGCCTAGCACTACTTGTTAAGTCTTAATTTCACAAGAGAGGCCTAAATAAAGTAGACAGGCACGCAGTTCACCACCACAGCAGTAGCCACTGCACTGGAGAAAGGGCCTTGTAAGCCCCTCCAGAGCTCATATGAGACTCTGCATGGCAGCGCTGAACAAAGCTAACAGATATTTTTGCACTTGGTTCTTGTCCAGTCCCACACAAATGCCTGGGCAGGAGCTATCAAAAACCCCTCAGTGCTGAAGCACATAGCTGGCACTCCGAAGAGGGAGAATCAAAGCACTAACCCTTTTCAGTATGCTCCCAAGTACCAGCCACAAGCTGACTCACCCACAAAAGTTTTCCACAGGTATCTGCCTGTGATACAGACTTGAGAGCTCTGTAAATTAGGCAAGCATTTGGGACAGGTCTTGCTGATGCAACACAGGCATTTGGAGAAAAATGGAAGGGACACTATGAGCCTTGCGCACGTACAGAGCACAGTATAGTGTAGCCTGTTTTTTAAGTGATGCCACAGAAATCACTTCAAATACGGGAGTTTGAGATTCTTTGCTTTATATAATGTTGTATCTTCTGCTGTCAAAGTATGACACTTCCAACCTTGGACTTCACCTTCTCCAGTGCTACGGTTACGGTTCAGGGGAACAGTCAGGTGTGATTTTTTACTTCTCTGAATACATTATATAGCCCATAAAAGTGCAGGTATGTATATTCAGACACCAGTTACAAACAGTTATTATCAGTATAGACTTAAGAGGACATACAGGAGACAGCCTATATTGGTGCCAGTTGCCGAGGGGAATTAATCCGCAGCAGTGTTACACTTGCAGGATGGCCAGCTCCATCTGATAGCTCAGGTCCACCAGAGTAAGGGCACAGGTCCATCTAGTTCATAGAGCTGATTAAACTAGGCTGCATCAGAAAATGGCATCATGCAGAAGTGGTGTGGTAATGACTGAGTTATAATGCATTGCTGCTAAAATGCAATCATGGCTTCATGCACAAGGCCTCATTTCCTACCACCTTGACAAGGCAACTGACTGAGGGACCCTGCAAAGCTGTCTCAGCAAGCAAAATTCAAATGAAACTGACACATCCGGGCTGATCTGCTCTGCTGATGTCTTCACCAAGTGACCTGTTGGATCACCCAAAAAACTATGTTATTTTGATGCAGAGAAGTAGAAGAGAGGTACTCTGATCTTGTAATATTGCTAGCATCCTTATCTTTTAAAAATCCATGTATTAAAAATCCAGCATTACAAAATGTGCTGCAGATGACTGTAGAATATGCAGATGGCAGAATATGCAGAATGGCAGTCTTTTTTACAGGTCCCCATAACCACTTTGTGGACTAAAATTTTTAAATTCATTTCTACAGGATTTGTTCACAAGATGCGGTCCCAAATTTCCTAAAAGCAGTACACGTGACTAAGTCGACACCTGGCGAACCCTAACCCAGTCCCATCTTTGAACTAGAATTCCCAGCATGGATTCAGAAGCAGCTTTCTCTGATCATTAAATCACCACAAATTTTAAGATCCTCCTTATTCTAAAGAACACCTCACTTCCCCTCCTGGACTATCTTTCAGAAAGCAACTGAACAAGAAGGTGTTTGTGTAAAAATGTAATTTCATCTCTTTTATTTACATGATAATATGAGACTTATATTTCTTCTATTTTCTTTTATTTTCCCAATCACACACCTGGCACAGAATTCCAATTCTCTATAAAGGACTAAACAAACACACAGGACAGCTTGAGTGAAGCATCATACATCAATCACTGTGTCACGTCTCCTCCCTTCCCCCAGGACTCCCTGGCAGCAATAAAGACCTCCTCGTAGCTCTTAGCTAACTAGATTAGCTCCTTTACATCCTTTCTGTTTCAGGTCTGATAGTTCCAGTTCAACCTTGGTATTAATTGAAGAGATAAGCATTATACAAGGCTATCTACTCACAATAACAGCTAATGCAAATGTGCAGGATCAATAGATGAATCTGCATTGCTTTAACCCTCGCACAGATTCCATGCACCATTTAAAACCAGCTTTATTGCATTTCTCAGAAAACTGGCTGCAGAGGACTCATATTGTTTCCTTCATCGCAGAATAGGAAGGTCTGTAAAGTCTTAAGTAACCACCACAAAAGGGCTTTTATTGTAAGATGAAGCTAGGGTTGGCCAGAAACAAACACAGATGCCACAATTGGTTTATGTCCGCAAACTAATCACTGAAATATCATTATAACAAATGAGGAAGCAAACAAAACAAAAAAAAAAAATAATAAAAATCTCACCTCCACAATGAACTTGACGAATCATGAAAAAACCCAGGCCACAGTGTGGGAATTCACAGTTAGTTTATGAAGGATTAATGCTTGTGTGCTTTCCTTCTTAACTAACAAGACCACAGATGATGCTCATAGCCACCTATTTTTTTTTTTCCAAGCACGTAAAAAAAATGACTAAGAAATGAGAACACTTACTCACGGATACTTTCAATCATTTTTTCCATTGCATCTTCCCAACAATAGGCTTTAACTGATTGTATGTTTTCAATTATTTCTGAGGTGATGACAAGTCTCTCATTGATCTTTCCTGCTCTCTTATTCCTACAACGTAAAAAGGCAGTAAGTTATCTTCATCTTTTTCATGCTGTATACTAAGTTCATATCCCATTATATCTTACGGAAACACTTTCCCTATATGCCTATGCTTAAAATGTTCATTTTAACAGAATTGATGAAGAATGTGAAAGGCATTGTAAGAAATCTAGTAATTGTTTTACTAAGGAGAAAACAAAAGCTCTGAAAAGAACAAATCAAGTCACTAACAAGGAGTTTTAATTCTACAAAGCATTATCGCTATTTATTGCATGTTAGACCTTTCATTTTGCTAAGTTTAGACAGCTACAGCTAAATAAGTAAAGGCTTGTCCATGACTTTCCCGACACAGCAAACACTCTTTGGACTCCTCTTTTGTAACAATGGCATACCTAGAGACTTAATCAAGTGGTATAAACTTCTTAAACCAGTGTGGTTCAGAAAAATATACTGAAGTATTTAAAACAGTCTCGTCACCTGTATTTCATCATCATTTGTCCCAGCCAGGCTTGGAAAAAGGCCACAACTATTAGAACAGCAAGTCCAGAAAATGCAGAAGCTTCTAACATATCCCAGAGCAGTCCCATCAGCAGTGCCACTTGTAATGGTGCAATCCACACAAAATGAGCTAGAGCAAGACCCTGTGGAAGCCCACAGCAGAAAACAGTAACAATACAAGTTAGAGATGTGCCCTAAAAACTAGATGAAAAGGAAGAAGTCATTAAAGTGACACTTTGAAAAATGTAACGAAGAATGGTACAAATATTTCCAGTAGTAAAACAAGTTTATAAAGGAAGATTTGTGATCCTGAGCACATAGCATTCTGGTGTTAATTATGATGACAGTCCAGCAGTACATACACATGCCACGCCTAAACTTTGATTTTTGTAAGGCAAAGTTCAGTCTGCAATTGTCTCTGAGCTATAATATGCACAAGGAAAAATCCCAGCTTTGTAAAAGTAAACAGAATTTGCCATCGATGCCGCCTTTTTCAACCACTATGAGAAAAATACACAGAAGAATCTTCTGAGAGATATTTCATCTGATATAGGAGGCGAATATTACTTTGGTGAAGAGACGACTGTTGTGTAAACACTACCAATCCAAAATAGATTGCTCCCCACTTCAGTCATATTCCTTCACAGTGAGGAGATTTTGGACTGAATCCTGTGATCAGGCTGCAGGGGTCTGTGTTACTGCAGCTACACTGCTGTCCTAGCTTGTTCAGTGCTAGCTGACATTGCCCTACATAGCAATACAGTGCTTAAAGTAAATGCACCCTGCATTTCCAGCCAAGAGTCTATAGTCTGTCTGATCTTGCTTCTTTCAGAGGAAGCAAACCTTGTACTACCAATGGGCCAATCAAACACACGTGCCGAATGAGAGTTAATAGAGTTTCCAGTTCCCAAAGACATTAGCCAGGATTTACCTCTGAGTCTTTTAACAAAAGAGAACTTCTACAGGAAACTCTTGGAGTATTGTCTAAAATTGGTATGGTGTGAATGATTCCTAATAAGGTCTTACATCAACGGCTAATCACTTTTAGAAGAGTGAGTAATAGGAGCAACAGGATGCTGAACATCATCACTTCTTCAACAGCAGGAATGGACAGGATCACCTTAGTAAAAAGGAATGGTCATCAAGAAAAGAGGATGGAAGGATTAAACCAGCAAGTTATGACCTCTATGAAATCAACCTCATAACCAAGAGTTTCCCTGTGAGGTTCCCACTGGACTGTAGAACAAGCATTTTTTTATGGTATATCTGTTTTTAGGTTTCCTCCACTAATAAGCATAGGAGGTAAAGGACATCGTAAGTATGAGAACGAGCATTTTCAGGACCACGTGCCAACATATCTTTTTAAGGTAGTGATTTATTTTATATCCACAACAAGCACTCAGTGCAGTTCATCATTTATGCTCCTTCCTTCCTTAATATTTGCCATGAACAACTTGAAGTATTAAATTTGTATTTATTTGATGGATCACCAAGCAGATTAAACAACCAATGACGTACCTCATCAAATTTGTTCAGATTGTTGGAAAGAAGACTGACCAATTGTCCAGTACTTATTTTATCTAGAACTCTGCTTGACAGTTTTAAGATCTGTAAAAGAAAACAAAACCATAGAAAAATGGCCATGGAACTTGTCCTCATAAAACAGAATACAGATAAAAATGATAAGCAGTGGTACAGTAGTATAAATAACAATTTACTTATCTACTTATGCTATAAAGAAAGTCTCATTAAACTTGTTACTTATGTCACTTGGATTTAATATAGCCATTAAATTCTTTTACAAATATTGATCTATTGACTCAGTCCTTGCTTTCTGTTGAATATTTTATGTATACAGATATATATGCAAATGCAAGTTTTAATTAAGCATGCATGCTGTGTGCTGCTGTGCATCCTCAAAAATCTCCTACAGTGCCTATCTTGACAATTACTTTTGAAAGATGTTTTCACAGTGAGCTTTATACTAGAGTAACTAATATGTTTGCCTAAATTATCTGCTTTCGGTATTGATAAAACCAAATACCTTTTTAAATATTTGGTTTTGTGACATGAAATCCATCAATATCTGTTGATTCTTCATGCTATAGAGATCTCACACAGTCTCATTCAAGCCCAATTCCTTCTATGTCATATTTACTGTTTAAATCTTCACCTCTAATCCTCTTTCAAAAATATTCTTTGGCCACCACAATGTATGTTATTCTTCCTTTGCAATACACGTGCATAATAGGAGCACAGTGGTATAACAATTAAGGCATCTTACCACATATCCAGTAAGTCTGAACTCACACAGAGGCTGACTTCAGTCAAACCAGCTGCAGACACAAGTATTTAATTCTTTGGACTTAGGAAATGGAGAGCTGTCAGAAACTGCTGTTAGCCACATTATTCTTTTGTGTACTCTGTGTACCTTGACTAACAAACCCATCAATCTTTCAACAAACCGGCCTAGAAGTTACGTAGGCTACAGTCAGAGGTTTGGCACTGAGTGTAAATGAAACAATTACCTTCTTATAAATCAAGCTAAACATAGCTATCCTCATTTGCATTCCTATATGATGAAGACCAAATATAGCAGGGTGCATGAGTAGTGTTCTCACAAGGAAGAGAAGGCACAAGCCAATGCCCAGGTAGTATGCTATGGACCTTTCACTGGCGTTATCCGGATCATAGGAAGCTATTATTCGTCCCAGCAAAAGGGGTTGCACAGATTTGGTGACTTCCTGCAGATGGAAATGAGAAAGATAATTTCGGTCAGTAGTTTGTTCACTTTTGCAAAATGGTTAACATTTTTATTTCAACAGAGATGTACAGCTTAAATGTGGAAGCCACGTCTGTTTGCTGTGCATACCATGAAAAGCTGCAGTAATTGCACAGAAGAACAGACAAATTACTGTTCTTAGCTGGGATGCTCGTGCAACTCCATCAGAGCAAATCTAGTTTGTAAATTTTGTTTGAACATTTCCTATAAAAGTGACAACTGAGATCAGCTTCCACATTTACTTTTCAGAGCTCTGATGGATTAGACACACAACCGAATTCAGTTTAGCAGGCTGGATCAATTTGCATCATCCTACTCAGTTCTAGACACTGTGTTCAGGACTGTAGCAAAAGCAGGATGAGAGGGTCTAAATGGTAGGGGAGGCGAGTTCAATAGTAGTCGCAGAGGGAAACCACTCTTTCTGCATTGTAAGCCCCAGCACTTCCCATCCTGGGATGAGCAACCGAGAAGAGAACCAGAGCAGGAGAGGAAAAAGAGGCAGTATCAAGCTGCTACATTGCAAGGCATTCAAATTACCTGCTGTAGCCCTGACTTTACCTTAGAGCAATATTACATTTGTCCTCAGCTTTCTGTGCTGCTGTAATTAAACCCCATACAGAAACTCAGAGAGAACTAGTGAAGTTCAGCTGTAATTAACGCTTTACAGTGATAAAAAGATGGGAAAATCCCCTTTTTTTCCTTCTCCTTCTGGTTCCTTTTAGTCTCTTATACAAGAGCAACACCCCTTTTGAATGTCACTGTTAGTAGAATTGATATTCACCATTCACCTCTTCCACAGAAGAGATGAAATTTTACATCTCAAATAGCATACCTGCTCTACTCCCTACATTTTCTAAATTAAACACCACTCTGCCCCAATACAAATGCTGCAAATCTGGAGCCAGCCTTGTCAAAGACTCAGTGTTATTAGCAGGCAAAGGGAGCAGTGTTTATTAAAACACACATGACCCAAGGCAGCTGTGCTTAGACCATATGCATCCCGAAGAGGCAAACCAAAACTCCCCAAAACTCACAAAATACAAACAGTCACCTCTCAAGGACAATGAGGAGCTTTCATACTCTAAGAGATTCCAAGATAAGCTTCTATATATAGGCTTAAAATACCAAGATTTCTTTTTTCCTGTATTTACTCTTATTCTAGTGAAAATGCCATGCTCTGCTGCTGTGTTTGTTGTGACTATAAAGGTATTGCATGCATGCCTAGCTTGCTGGAAAAAAAAAGTGATTTACAGACTAAGGGTAGAAGAATGGCTGGCAATAAGCCAAATCATTTGCTATCTCATGAGGCATAAAAATCCACTGGTTTACAGTGGAGATTTATCATCTTACCAAAGATATTATTATTTTGTCTATACACAAATGAAAGCAGAACTACCTGGGGTTTATTTTTCCTTTTGTAACCTCAAAATTAAGCACTGATATAAATATGGATAAATAAACTGATTAGAACAACCTGCCTAAAAAAAAGCAGTGAGATATGCATACCTAGCATAAAATCCAGTTTTCAAGAGTCATGTTTTATCTTGTTCTGTTCTTGCTCTTGCCTCTGCATTTGCCACAAGCCATTAAGAAACTCAGAAACATCCCTCTCACAGAAATCTTAATTAAAAGAGCAAAGATCAGAAGTGAAATAAGAGTTTGACACAGGATATGGTGCTAATCTGACCCGGTATGGCTACTCTTATGCAATGAGAACTTTCACATTATGTGTATCCCCCATATGCTCTATCACTCTGCATTTGAAGACAATAATGCACATCTCTGGTTTGACATATGTCCAAGAAGTGCTTCAGGACTTTTGTATTCCTCCCTGCCTCCTCACTTACACCCGTGACCTATATGAGAGAACTTCAGGAAATCCTCATTAGGGATATGACACTAAAACTATTTCTAAGCTAATGTTAGCAGCAGCTGTGCCTGAGTGGAAATATACATTTCACAGAGATGAATATAACAGAAAAATATTGATAGAATCAAATTGATCCTTAGAGCAAAGCACCCAGTTTGCTAGCCAATATCATGCTAAGAAGCAAGATCTTTCTTTCACCATCATACCACCTTTGCTTTAAATTGACACATCTGCTGATGAGGTGAAGTGTGGAAGCTGTTTCACACAGCAAGGAAGCAGATACATTAAATGCAGTAACTCAACGTGCTTAACACAACACCGTTTATGAGGGGGAGTTGTAGCACTCCAGGGGGCCAGAGCACAAGTGTCCACCCTGCAACAACATCATTACCTACAATGCGTGAGGGGAAAGGGAGAGATGGAAAAACTACTAGACCTAATGAGAGCAAAGCTGTGATGCAGTTGCAATGACAACTACACAGACAGCAGGAATGTCAGCAGAGCTTAAACCACACTTCAAGAAAGGCACTGTGAAAAGAGCTCAGGGATCGGACAAGAGAAGAGCTGAAAGGAAAGTGAAGTTCAAAAGCACACGCAACATGGTTGCACCTATGCCAATACGGCACAACATCCTGTCCTAATTCAAATTAATGGCAAAGCTCCCATTAATTTCCTTCAGCAGGGCCTGAAAAGAGCACCAGCAGCTTAGGCAGTGATTTCTTCCTCTTACAGCTTTCAATAAAATGAAGATGAATAATAACTGAATCATTAAACAAATTAAAACTCTTTCCATATTCATTGTGAAAGGTGCAGGTTTTGATTCCTATGTGCTGAATTGCACATGTCTGAGACTTCTTAAAGAAACTGGAAAAAACCCACAAACAAACAAAAAATATGACTCAGGAAACCTGCAGCCCCTTTCTGTTCTCACCTGGTCTAAAACTGTGCTCCATTTAAAAAGTCCTCACAGAGAAAACAAACCAGCACAGTTCCACACGTGCATGCCCACACAGACTTCACTTGCCCGCAGCCTTGGAAAGGAAGTTATCCTGAAAACTGCCTGCAAGAGCCATCAGACACTGCCTAACTTTTAACAGGAACGAATTACTAAGAAAGTTTTGGCTGGCAGACTCTGGAGGAACACCTGTTATAGTGTATAGTAGGCTAATTTTATAGAACTGCTTTTATTTGGGGGTGGGGGTGGTAAACACAAACCTGACATGAATAAGGAGTTGCTGGTTTGGTGAGGAAGAAGGCTAAAAAAATAAAGGCAGTAATAAGATGGCAGGAGCACGTAAGAGACAGAATTGGGTAGGAGTTCAAAAAGAAAGGGTCTCATCATAGAGGAGAGTCACAAAACAAGGTGAAAGAGTATAGAGAGAAGGAGGATTATTACAGCCCCTTAGATAGCAAGAGGCCCTGTCCTGCATGGTTAACTGCCCTTCCTGCACAAAGACAAAAAATTGACTCATCAACTTCCATTCCAGCCACATTGCCTCCTGCCAGGCTTGCACATTAGCCAGAAGGCAACCCAGGCTTTGACGCAGAGAAGCCCTCCAAATGAGCAGACATGACCGCAATCATCATCTCCTCCCTTTCTCCATTCACAGCCCTTGTGTGTGGAGAAGGCAATTACGGCATGTCTCTTCAAAACAGATCTGTAACAGTGGTGACTTCAAACTGAGGTGAATGGCAGTAAGAGGAGACGTGAGGGTCTTCACTAGTGACAAAAGTCCAGCAAGTTGGAGAGATAAACACTGGGAGAGAATGAACTTGGCTCGGGAGCTAACTTCTTAATACCTCTATTTTTAATCAGAATTTGTGTACACACATATAACTGTATCTATCCATGAGAATGAAGCAAAAAGATAAAGTGTAAAGAACTTTTTCACTCTTAAGTTTTATTTCCAAAATCAAGCCTTGCTGCTGAGAAATTGCAGAATTGCTCTTTATGAGCCACATCTGGGGGACAGTCTAAATGTGATTGCAAAAGATTAAGACCTACAAGGATCTTTTTATTCTAAATCCATAAAGCAGCGTGACATGCTGAGGTACATCCTTATTTTTTTAAAGACTAAAAAGAATGTGAATGCGGCACTTTAAAGAGAAGCAATTTCCATTTTTTTTAGATAATTTCTTCCTTTTTCTTTAGACCATTCTACTTTGTGACTTTCTGATTTTGTTACTGACACTCATTTTCCCTGAACATGGTGTTAGAAGAAAAAGCAGCAGTCAGTTGTTTCATAATACTTAGGAGAAAAGCCAGCCTGAAGTGAAATGGTATTCCATTATTAACTAGGCAAATCAAATCAACAGTGATCCAAACCAGAAGATTTGCATCACTAGCAGTCCTAATTATACACTTAAGAATATTTTACAGGACTTTCACCCCAGACACGAAATAAATTTACCTATTTTGTAATGTGCAGGATCAGCCTGTCTTTCACACAGCCATGTAAAGGGGAGGAACTCCATGGAAATTTATTGGGGTGGAATCATTCCAGCACAAAACTGAAGTCAGTCTCCAAATTCGATGCTTAACCCAAAAAATGCTCTTTCATCTGAAACACTGCCTGATGCACTAAAACTTTTCACGCTTAAAAAGTTTCTTTTGAACGCTGAAAAGTCATCTAGTCAAGAACTTGCATTTTAGTTCTCAGTATATTCTTATGTTTGAAGTGCTATATACAAAGTTATTAAAAATTGAAGATACAGGGGCTAGTGCACTTTCACTTCGCATAGATCTGTTATGGCCGCCACAGAGCTGATTACGATCTTTCTTCATCTACGTACTAGATCGATCCTGCTTGACATCTCCCTTCTACAGAGGAGTCAGTAACAAGTTCATGGACGTGATGAGAACTCTCAACACTATTCTCCTCTTCCTACCTGGGAGGAGGGAGTCATTCTAATGGGCATGAAGGTTTGCCTTTTTATAATGGTCCTATTCTCTTAGTTCCTTGGGATACTCAATAAAAAGTCAGGTTTTATAGCAAGCAATATGAGCTTCATAGACATCTGTGGGCTATTTGCTATAAATTCCCCTTATGCTCTTCCACTGACCAATCCACGGTCTTGAAAGTACAGCTACACTCACATTTTACACTAATGCCAGTGGAATTAGCTCCTTTCTTTAACAACCTTCTGAAAAATAAAAATCTGGCCCAGAGATCTGTCTCACATCTGAAAACACCATCTGAGTGTATTGGAACACTTCAGGCCATTTTAAGGAAATTTCTTCCCCTAAAATGCAGCATTCACATTCTTTTTAGTCTATGAAAAAGTTAGGATGTATCTCAGCATGTCATGCTGCTTCATGGATTCAAAATAAAAAGACTGCAGCATTTTGAACGAAGCAGAACAGAGTGTAATTTTTCACTTTTAATGCAAAATTACAGAAACTTGAAAATAACAGCTACACTTAGCGCGCAGATTATCAAACAGTAATTCTCAGATTTACAGGTTGGCTATCCAACACACCTAGTGAGACACCATTAACAATAAACTGTATTCACAGCTCCTAACCCTAGTGATAGGATTGTCAAATGGTGGCATTTTTAAGTCAGGGTAATCCTAACTAGTATGTTGGAAAGGTGATTATATAATCAGTTCAGACTTGCACATGAAGTTCCTGAGCATAAACTTTGCAGCACTAACAGCAGCAAGATCACATATTTCACACGGTTATTTATGCAGAATTGTTATTACTGATGAAGATAACTTGCTTATTGCATATGTCTGAACAAATCATTTAGCTATGAAGTCGCTGATAGTCACTTTGACAAAATTGACCTAATGGTGTGAAACTGCACTGTGATTTTTTTAATGTAAGTGTAGAAAAAGATTTAGAAACTTCTTAACCCATAAGATAAGAAAATAATTACTTTAGTTCAGCAGTGATACAAAAATTCATGTGCTCTTACCTGTTCTTGGAGGGGCATACGCCAGCACCTGGCACTACATACACTTCAGAATCATTAACATGTATGCCTTAAAGATGTTAAGACATTATCAGAACATACTTCTTTTCTCTTAATGAAGGTCCCTTAATATCTCTGTATTTATTATCTTTATAACCAATACCTAGAGCAAAATTTGTAGCTATTCGCAGGATTCTGTAAGTAATTCAGCAGTCCCTAAGGCTTGGATCCACTTATGGAACACTAAAAGTTTACCAAAGATTAAATCTTACCCCTAAATATAACATAATTCCATAGAACATAAATTTCCAAAAAAAGCATCGTCGGAGAGCATTAATAAGTTTGGGTTTTTTCTTTGAAGTTGCCAGTTCTCTGTCCCACTCTCTGAAAAGGAAACAGAAAACAAGACCATTAATTTGCATGAGCAAATACATGTGTCTATGGCTCTGACATACTTCAATTCACCCAAGTATATCCAAGGAGATTTAGCTAAGGTGACTAATGAAAGAAAGCTTTGCAGAGACCCCAAAGACCTGGCCTTCATTGACTTGATAGATCAACAGAAGTTCAAACCTAGTTCAGCCACATATTTGGCAGTTTTAAATACTCAGCCATACATCACCCTGTAGGAAATTAATTCATGAAAAGGTCACATTGCATGTTTTAAAGAAACCTGCTGTACTTAAGACCAAAGCACAAATAATAGGCAAATAAACGTTTTGGAGCTCTTCCAGTCTGTAAAAAAGAAAACACCAACAAAGCATCAAATATGTGACTCTTCTACTGCACAGCATTATTTTTAACCTGTGTTGCTGTGACAATAATTTTCTAGTCAATAATAAATTGCTGATCAGAAGCAGCGTTTCATACAGCTCTCTTCTCCATTTTTCAACAGAATATTAAATAATCAGAATATTCAATTTATAAGCTATCAAAATACGTTAAGCATACAGATGTTCTCAATGCTTTTGAACACTTGAATACTTATGTCACACCATAATCAAATTTAACTGGACTGGCACAGCAGTGCAGACGTCAGCTGCCCCAGCACAACAGGGAAAGCTACACCAGTAGCTTGGGAGAGCAATTGGATTTAGTCACCTGTGTCTGGAAGAGACAGGTACCAGTATATAGCAATTTAGAGAGGTTAGGTGTTACATCTACACCAGTGATCCCGATCAGCTCCAGATGACAACTGTGCGCTGAATGAGAACATATTTAAGCTGTTCAGTGCATGCACCCAATGCTATTTAAACCTTTTATCCAACATCTTTTTAATGAAAATTGCAGTGTGACTCCTGAAACAAAGTTACTTCATTAAAGCTGTCATACCTTTCTAGCTTTTCAGAAAGATTATCAGCAGAGTCCGCGGAAGGGATTTGGTAAATATCCGACAGCTCTAACCGTCGTCTGTAACCCTTTTTCAAAATTGGTTTTGTCCATCTAAGGGGGAAAAGAAAAAAATCACCCTTTTTTGAGGTTAATTCTGGAGTTGCATTGTCTCAGCCTGAATATTTTGTCCACAGCACCAAATTATGTCTACGTGCACACACACACAGATACACAAAGAATATGGCATAATACACTGCGGCTCTGCATTGCATTTACAAAACTATACTGACAAACATAACATTAAAGCAGTAATTGCAAAACTGTTGCATTTCATCAGATTCGGTGTGGGAACGTGCCCCAAACTTTCTGTTCAGTCAGCAGCAGACAAATGAACATGCAATTGAGACCTTTGTACTGTATTTTTGAATAGGTGCTATGTTCATATAAATGAATAATATATCAGAACTATAGTAAATTGCATGTATACGTTTCATTCCTGTAAGACAGAAAATCTGGATATAGCTTGAGTGTTCCTTTGACAGCTTACATTGCAGTAAGCACTTAACAACACACCAGGACTTTCACAGGACTCCTCATAAGATCTTCATTTCATCCATCAGATATATACATATCCCATTTCTTTTTTTCAAATGCCATGTTTAAAAAATTAATGCAAATTTAAAGAGCACGCTGAACTAAACCAAAGCAGGAAAAAACCTCTAGAATGGCTACTCTGCAGAGAAAGTATTTATAAGCTATTACTAATTTTCATGGAATCACAGACTAATTTGAGTTGGAAGAGACCTTAAAGATCATCTATTTCCACTCCCAGCATAACAGGCAGAGTCAATATCTCCTTGTGTTGGGGGCTCCAGAGCTAAAAGCAGTACTCCAGGGTGGGTCTCTCGAGAGCAGAGTAGAGGGGCAGGATCACCTCCTTCAACCTGCTGGCCTTCTGAGGCAGCCCAGCACACAGTTGGCTTTCTGGGCTACAAGGGCACACTGCTGGGTCACCTTGAGCTTCTCAGCAACCAACACCCCCAAGTCTTCCTCCTCAATTTTATCAAACAATTCAGCTCCTGAAAGCCCTATAAATCCCCAACTACCAACTTGTACAAAATTTTGTAGCAGGTTCTGTTTGAAAATCATTTTGAAAGCACAGGACTAAAACAAAACACAAACAAGCAACCATAAGAACTAACGGAGTATTTTAAAGCTATTGGAGTTTCTGTTTTTCTGCCATTGTCATAAATACTTCCTTAAAAGAATGAAATACCTGCAAATGAAGTAGCTTGTGCTTGATCGCTGTCACGCTTCCATACATAAACAGTTTGTAAAAGAACCCAAACGCATTATTTATGTTTATGATAAAAGTTATGATCTGCAAAACCTCAATCATTTCAGGACTTTTTGCTTTAAAGTGTCAACATCAACAAAAGTTAACAAAATTGAAAAAGAAGTGCAATAATGTTTCACATGGTCATTAAAAAAATGCAAACATCTAATGGGAGATGCTTACCCATACACCTATAAGAGCATGTATCTCACACAAAGTAATCCATATTCTCAATTGCTCAATTGCGTCTGAAATTAGACACTACACGAGTGCAAAAAGACCTCAGCACAACTGTCAAAGCCTGTCTGTGTGCAACTGTGCACACATACACACACTCTAACACTTACTTTAATGAAGTTACGAATCATATGAGACACCAGTCTATAATCCCTGTAATTCAGTGAAGCACAAGGGTATTTCCCAAGTGAGCAGTTACATCACACCTGCTGCAAACAGATCATGTTCTAAGAAATTAGAATATTATCCTTCATTTCTGCAGTCATACTACGGCTTCAGACCAAACATATGGGCTTTAAGCTCAGTCTTTGACACTTCAGTGCCTGAGAAGTAATACATGCTTTGCAGTATGCTACAGCAAAGCAGCTAAGAGTGTCTACTTTGGAGAGTCACTGGCAAAATATCCATAAACTTTAGTGGAAGCAAGGGCCAATGTTTTCAGGTCTGTAATAAGATGGATAAGGAGAAAACTTCTTAATTTAAAATAATATTGATACTTGAAAGTTTTCATGGCCCCTGCAAAAGATAAAACACTGATTTCTATTTTGGCAGCTCCGGACGGCAGAAAGGACCAATTGCTATTGGCTTTGTGCACATCTTGTGGAGAAACAGACAATCCTTGTCTTTCGGGAACAGAAACTTTCATGGACTGACTTCATCAAAAGTTCTGTACACAGATATTTTGGCAATGATAAAATGAATACAAGTTATGGGACACTAAACCGCTACTGCAGCAAATGCAAATAAGTAACAGTACTTCTAAGCAATCTCTTTAATCCCCAGTACCACAGCTAAGTAATAACCTTGCTGAGCTCCTTAATAATGTTTTGAGACTGCAACAAGCAATTCCCAACTTGTCTTGACAAAACAGAAATGCTTTACAGTTTCAGACTTTGTATGCTTTTGGAAAACATGTTTCCACTACACATTTGATTTTATTTATACTTCTGATTAGCACCTACCCTGGCATTTTGCCACTGTTTGAAGTAACAAAACATGACTGCATTAGAAAGTAAGCAGAGTAGCCCTTTTATTATTTGGGGAAGGCATCATGCTTAGCAGCTCTCCTCTACTCCCAGAAATGTCTCTTGTTCTACTTGGTGCTTAACCAGGTGCAGTCCTTAGTGCCACCTAAATTATGTGGCCCCTAAACCACTGTCCTCTCCCAAGTCAACAAATTTGATACAAAGATAGTGCAGCCTTTGTCCTCATCGCTCTGCTCAGCAAGTAGCTGCAACTATGGTAGATGACTCCTTCAGCCAGCTCAGGAGCGGTGCTGACACCTTCCCCCAGGGTCCTCCTGTTCTGCAGTCAGGTTCCTACCACAGGATGCTGGCAGGGCTTGCACAAAGATGTTCACCTCCCAGCTGCTGTGGCCTTGCTCAGAAGTCGCACCCTAACTCGATCCGGTCAATTTGTGAGTTGTGCCAAGTGGCTTTGGGTTGGAGTAGTAATGGTGGGAGGAGCTGGCCTGTCACATGTTTGTCTCAAGGGAGATTCTCAACAGCTGCTTGGGTTGTGTTGTCAAGAACTGAGGGAGACAGTATGCATTTTATTAAAAGGAATGTACCAGATCTAGAATACATAAAGATCTCCTAAAATTAACCTTTTGCTAGATTCTAATAGCATCCAGTTTATCATTATGCTCTGGATTCTTTGCAAAGTTTTGAAGTGCAGAATGGTTACATATTGATTTCAACCAGCAAGATCATCTGTAGTTACTGATGTTTCTTTACCACCAGGTAACACAGCTCAGTCAGAGTTTGTCAGTGAATATGGCTCTTCTATTTTTTGGCTTAACACAAAGCATTTGTCAGCATTAATTCTGATTTTTTTCTTGTGGTTGCTGAGAATGAGAAATTGATTTTGAAAGAAAGAGAGCAATAAGGAAAGGAAACAGATTGGCTTTACAGCATTATGTTAGCAAATGCCACTGGATTACTGGCTGGCATTTAATGAACTCTTTCACAGAGAAACCTGTAGTGCTGTCAGTTTTGCCACTAACTAGGAATGTTATTATGGGTACACACACATGAAACCCAGCAGGAGACAAGTTTCAAGGGTGTACAGTAGGAAAGAAGAAAAGAAGGAAAACAAGCTGGACCTCTATTATTGACAGTCTGCAGCAAAAAATACCTTATGAGCTTAGTGTGTAAATATCATTTCCACAACATACTGTTTTAATTTCTCTTTGGCAGATGTATAATGACCATTTCTTTATCATTCAGTATAGCAGTATGTAATAGATTTCTTACTACAGCTATGTCTTTCTCCAGCACGTTCAATCTCATTTCACTCAAACAAATTGTACTGATAAGACAGATGTCTTTAACTTTCCAGGGAGTATTAACACAAACTGTTAGCTTGTCAACAGGCTTTGACTCTCCCTTAAGGCTACTTTGCATGCCACTGAAGCCAGAAGGAGCCTCTGTGTCGCTAAACCAACTGCTCAGATCTTCCTCCTGGGCACAGGATTCCCCAGATCAAATAGGCCTGTCAGGTGAAGAAGCACAAGGTGTTGGGATCATGACAGAGCAGCACGGCTGGACTATCCAAGACCTGAAAAGCAGAGCAGGTCTCCCACAAGGGTCCCTGATTAGGCTGGTCCCATTTCAGCATGTGTCCTGCACACAACACAGCAACATATACTGAGCGGCGGGAAGGTGACCATTGACTTCACTTCCTTCTCTTACAAAGCATTGATACCTGTGTGCAATATAGTTAGGCATAGTGCCTGCAGCAACTAAGGAACTGGACCTAAATCTTGAAGGAGGCAGAGCAAGAAAGATGTCTCTGACTTTATCTTATCACTCCTTTTAACAGTTTGGGGGGAACATAACCCATGATTTGCCTTTTTTACAAGGGTTGTAGAGTCACAAAAGGCTACTGGCTGCATGCAAAGACTGAGGTACCGAGTAGGCTCCCAAAGGGTCCAACCAGCTTGTCAGAGGATCTGCATTCCCATACTTTCCCAAAAGATACCCATCACTCTGCTGGCAGAAAAAATTGTAAATTGTTGCTTTCTGTGTACTGGAAGTGGCAGCTCTACTCCACTCAGAACTGTATCTCCAGGTGACTTTCTGCACTACCAGCTCTCTGAGCATCCTGCAATTCAGCTGTAACAGGTGACACTAACTCTGCATGATCCTTGCTAATAGACAAGACAAGCCATTGTACCCACAGAGCATAACTGCCAGGCACTACAGCCTAATTCCTGCACCTTGGTTACCCTCAACAGAGAAGTGTTGGAGGTACTGTGTTTCAAATTGTAACCTGCTGAAATAGCATGTACTGTATTCTGAAAACTACATCAAACCTGCAGCGTTTTCCCCCTTAAAAGCAAATGCAACACTCAGAGCTTGTATTTTACACATAATTCTTACAGGGCTTCAACAATGGAAAGTAAAAGCAGACCCTACTAATGTCTGCTTGTTTGTTGTTTCTTCTCAGGTCACAAAAATTAAGATGTAAATTTCTTCACTAATAAACAATTCTTCCCCATGAGCTGTTATTTAACATGGAAAATAGTTAGCTGCAGTATCATCAACTCAGCCACTAGCTGTGAGCAGCACCATTTTAAGAATAATCAATGTTCTGCTGAAACCCCAGGATTTCAATAGCGAATCTTAATTAGGATTACTCCACAGCAATTCTTCAGGAAGGCTTGCCTTTTTATGTCTAGTTTTTGCAAAGTGGCACTTCTTAGATTTTTATCTAATCTCTAAATGCTTTTGAGATTAGATTTTTAGCAGAAATTCAATACTTTCTGCTTCCAGTTAGTAAGATCACCGAAGTACTTTGGTTTGCTGAAGTACCAAGAGCTATTTTTGAGAGAAAACAAAGCACATTAGGGGTACAAAGATATCTGGGCAAGACACAAAGACAGAATACATTCAACGTATTAAAATCTGTCAGTTGTTTATAGATACCCAAGTCAAGTGTAATATATGCCTCAAATATTTAACAAAGCTATCAAAATAACATAGTAGCGATGATGCGCTACGAAAAGGGTTTGCAGGGCTGTCCCAGCACACACCTACAGAGAGACAGGCTAGGAGAGGACGTTTCCTCATCTTTACTTTTTTTCTCAGTTATACATCCTATAGCAAGAATAAGAGATTTCTTTTTCCTAGTCCTTTGCTAGACCAAGGAACGTTGCAGAAAGTTTGCATCAGCAAAACAGTTGCAGAGCTGTGCTATTCGTGATTGAACTGAATTTTAAAATCTCCCAGATTGTCACTAAAGTGACAGCAACAAATTTCACCCAATTTAGTACTCCACTGACTTAGCCATGCATTTATAGCTACATTTCATAACAAGTTAGCATACAGCTGCACGTCAGGAGCAATGGCCCCCTCCAAATCTGTAATTTGTTCCAGACCCAATGACTGATATGTTGGGGTTTTTTTGTGTTTGCTTTGTATTTGTTACCTCTCGAGAAATAAAAGCATTCCAGATTTTATAGATTAACCTAAAACTGACTTAAGTCAGAACAAGATAAAGTGAAATATCAGACTGACTCCAATACAATACAGGTTCATGTCCTTTATTTTAAAAGTTAAAAAAAAGAAAATTGGACAGAAAAAGAGAAGTGCCAACATTAAAACATGGGGGGATATACCAGAAATCAAGGACCTTTCCCAGCTGCCACTTAAGATTTTCTCCCAAGGCACACCCTTGCCCATGGAGTCAAGGCAATAGTACTGTAGCAGGCCATGCCAAGCACTGCCTTTCTAGGATCAACCCCTCTCCTGCCTACCCTCTCCTGAAGGAAGGACGTTTACCCATATCGGACGGCCTGGAGGGTTCTGGTTTCAAGGGGAAAACAATGCTGCTTCAAAATATGTCCTAAAAGCCTACTTATTTTCCCCTATTTTGGGGGGTTTCATGAAAACCATCTGCGGGTCCTGAAGGAGCTGCCAAATGAAGTTGCTAAGCCACTGTCCATCATATTTGAAGAATCATGGCAGTGAGGTGAAGTTCCCTACAACCGGAAAAACGGAAATATAACCCCCATTTTCAGGAAGAGGAAAATGGAAGACCCAGGGAACTACAGAGCAGTCAGTCCCACCTCTGTGCCTGGCAAGATCTTAACAGATTCTCTTAGAAGGCATACTGAGGCACATGAAAAACAACAAGGTGCTTGGTGACAGCCAGCATGACTTCACTAAGGGGAAATCCTGCCTGATCAATCTGGTGGCCTTCTATGATGGGGCTACGGAACTGATGGACAGGGGTA